>JANHFK010005146.1:43735-52730 GCA_036250565.1 Sibynophis collaris | reverse complement strand
TCAGCCTTCCATCCTTCCGAGGTGGGTAAAATGAGGACCCAGATTGTTGTGGGCAATATGCTGACTCTATAAACCACTGAACTGCACAGAACTGCAAAAGCACTGTGAAACGGTATATAAGGTTAAGTGCTAAGTTCTATTAAAGGTTTTGGATGGAATACAGCACGTGATGGTTAAGTTATTTCAAAACCACCATTTCAGGCTGATGATCAAGTTGGGAATAAAACCACAAAAACATGTTTTCAATATTCAGTTTTCTTATGTGGCCCAGGAAGATGACATGATCAATGGCATAAAAAGCCAATAAGAGATCTGGGGGCATAAATTAAGATATACTGTCCATCACGCACCTCACCACATCATCCATTGTGATGAGCAAATGTGTACATATTCCATGTCTCAGACTTAAACCCCAAACTAGATTGAAATTGTTCTAAATAATAGGTATCATTCCAGAACACATATAGATGCATATCCACAACCCAGTTGAACAACTTAGGAATGGTAAAATAGAGAATAGTCTATTTCAGGGCTGTCAAATTTCCGGCCTGCTGGCTGGATGAGTCATACAGTGGCCACGCCCATGCCTGATTTGGCAAAGGGGAAAAAAGTCCCGATGCATCATGTGATGCTACCGTGATGGTGTGAGTGTGACACCCCTGGTCTATATGAATCAATATTTTTTTATTACTACCTTTAAAGCCCCTAGCATTACCCCCTGAGTAAAATTAAGATTTTAATGATATTATTTTATTCCAGTATAAGTCAAAATAGAACAAGAAATAGATAGTAGCACAAGTTCATTCAAGTAAAAAGTAAAAAATTGACTGGACTAGAGACTGCACTAGCATGATTGCTATGTTCTTTGTAATTAAAACTACTTTCAGTCTGTTTATGGATATGAGAGACTTTCTCTGCAAAAAAGCCGTCATGGTTTACCATTAAAATTCATTGATGAATTTTTCATTTGATAAACTAGATAGAGTGAGCTCAAGACACAGTGAGAATTCTAATTTAGTGTCCTTTCTGGCCAGATTGTTTTTAAAAAGTGTTTACACTCAGTCATAATATACTACATTATCTCAAAATAAATAACTTTCTAAAACTAAATATCTTCAAGAGCACATGAAAACCCTCCCCAACAGCTTGGGTCAAGTCCATGCTATCCTATTATTCTTTGGATAATTTTTAGTAGATACTCTGATGGTGGAAGAAAAAAGGTCTTATTCTCTGCTACCAAGGTCATAGCATCGATATTCTAGTGGCTCCTAAGCAGTGCTCCACCATGTAGTCTAGTGCAGTGCTCAACTCACACTCTAGCCATCTGTTAGCACAATTCATTATCTCCATTACCTTGGTCTCTCTGTATTTAGTGGACAAAGGCATTACAGAGCCGAACCTTAATATCCAAGGACAGCTAGATGTTCTAGTCTGCTACTAAGCTTTCCAGCTATAAGATGGTGGTATGCTTTTAAAGTTCTGAATTGCATCTCTTAAAATTAATTTTACATCATTGTCAAGTTATAGGTATTTTGCCAGAGTTTTGATAATTGATTATCAATTAGGACTGACTGAATTTTTAAAATAGGCCTTCTTTGATTATCTGTCTTTTCTACAATGGTCACAATAAACAGTAATGTTGTACACACATTCCCCCACTCTCAGCATGATACTTTCAAGTAATGAAAGTAAAGTGAGGACAATTAAAGGATAAAGACTGTTTGCTTAAATTCCTTACAGCCCAGTTTGACTGTAACAGTGAAAGATCAAAAATAATTTAGAAAGTGAATTTGAAATTAATATGCCATTAAATATATTTTAGATATGGATTTCAAAAAGTTATCATTTATGCAAATTCTTTATTTTATATGAAGTTCAACAGTAAACCATAAAAAAGATGTTCTTTATTTTGAGATAATGTATTATGATTAAATGTAATACTGTTTTTTAATCTTGTCAAAAAGCACACTAAATTAAAATTCTCACTGTGTGCCTTGAAGCTTACTCTATCCAGCTCATCAAATGAAAAATTCATCAATTAATCCTCTGACAATAATGATATATAGACAAAAATCAATCTGAAATTGATTTTTTGAATCAAAACATGAAAACCAAGCCCTGACCTGCTCATAATTTGAAATTTCTCTTCATTTCAGTGATATCACTATATAGAAAAGCTGAAGTAGTTGTATAATTATTTGTTTTTAGACTACTGCAGAAGGTATGTGTTTGAATAATAGTATATAAGCTGACGAGAGGTGCTTTTAAGTTAATAAAGTTGTTAAATACATGTAAGAATCAGAGATAAGAATTTGTTTGTAATAATACAGTACCGATAAAAAGAGAAATAATTAAAACACTTGGGGACCACCCAGTATGCCTGAGAGAGATAAAGCATGAGAGTATGTACAATTCAAATAGATTTAAAAGAGTGTGGCTAAGAAATTGTTTTCACGTATCAATGTTGTATGGCTTTTTCTATGTTTCCTCTTTTTACAGAATTTTTCAAAGGTTTTTGGGAAGAATTGCATAAAATTGCATATTTCAGTTTGAATATCTTACGTTGTAAAATAGATTTAAAAACAAAACAACTGTTAAAGAGATCACTATCCTTCTGCTTTTATAGTTGTAAAAATAGTTTTGTAGTGAATCAAAAAGATTTTTATTTGAAAATGCATCTGTTTTTATTCTAGCAACGTTTTATATAAATTTAATACATATTAAATATATATATTTAAACTTATACTGTAAAAATTTATTGTAGTTTACTGTAGTTTGTTGCTATAAGATATGCAATCCACAATGTATGAAAACTAGGTGATAAAATCAAGTTTTTATATTATAATAAGGACCATCAGGTAGATATATTTATGATCCTTAGATATAGGAAATACCCTGTTACGTTTTATAAATTTTCTATCAATATTTTTGTGCAGATTTCTTAGGTAGTTTTTTGTGGTGGGTTTTACATTTCTGAATTTAGCATTATTGTATTTGTGGCATTAAATGTTTGAAAAATATTCATATTAATTTTTGTCAATAAAGTTTTTAGTGTTTCATTACATTTTTAAACCTAAAATCTGAGAGAAAGGGTAGAATTTGAGGCCCTGAGTACAGTTTAGTTTTTTTATAAACAGATATCTGTAGAACAAATTAAATATTTTGGAAATTCATTTTTAATGGAGAATACACATTTTAATTAATTTGTAAGCAAAAAGACATGCAATATTCACTGTCATTTGAATAATTTATTTTACAATATTGTGCTTTCTTTTCTTATGGCAACGTTTTGGGTTTTTTTGTAAATGATTTCATTAAGTCATTTTTAATAGTTCAAGCAGGTAGTAGTAACTTTTAAAAAACTAAAGCGATAATGACCAGAATCCTGAAAATCATTTTAAATATGTATTGGATTTTTCTGACTTTTAAGCTATATTCGCCCCTGATTTTTTAAAACTGCTAGAATTTGTTAGAATTCCAATGCCCTTGCATAATATGTTTACTGTGCTGTTAAACACAGGTGATGTAAATGTTGGTATCTTAATATGCAGGTAGATTTGAGCTATTCCCTTCACATCTTTTCCCTAGAGTATAATACAAAAGTATCTGTAAAAGCAATAAAGAGTTTTCACATTTAACAATTATTAGTTAGCCCATTCCAATGAATAAACGGGAAAATACAATCATCTCAGTGGTACAATGCTGAGTATTAGACCCTATGAATATGATGTTTTTCAGGTGAGATTAATATCTGTAAAAACTTTTTTTTCAAGCTGCATAAGTATTATGTTCAAAGTATATCATAGGACTCTTTTTCCTTAGAAATCGTGAAGAGGCTATTGTCAGAACAGCTGGATGCTGCTATGAAGATGTGTCTAAAACCTGTGGAACTTTTGTATAATATACCTGGAGTTTTTTCTCACCTAAGTCTTCAGCAGAAGTAGAATAAAATAAAATTCAATCATAGCATAAAAGTGAAGCAAGTTATATTACTTAATAGGTACAACTAGCAGATGCCATGCCTTGTAAAGGTAAAACTGCATAAGAACAACATGAATCTATTGATGAGAAGAGGCATCCTCTTGCTCTCTCTGTCTCTGTCTCCAGAATTTGGGTGTTAAGTGTGTATAGTGATTTTTCTTCTGTTTAGAATTTCTGAAATAATAGTCTTTTTCCCTCAGTAATTGTGTTTATGCATTATAAATATTGGATTAAAAATTAGCCAACCAGTTTCCATCTGTGAATGTTAGTTTGTGCTGTTTATGTATATATTTGATAAATTCATATCCCATCTTTATTTTTTTTTGATTTTTTAAAAATCCTGCCTTCATTATTTTTTATAAGTAACTCAAGGCAGTGAACATATCCAACTAATCTTCCTCCTGTTTTCTCGAGAACAACCACCCTGTGAGCTGAATTGGGCTGAGAGAGACTGGCCCAAGGTCATCTAGCTGACTTTTAGGCAGGACTAGAACTCACAGTCTTCCGGTTTCTAGTGTGGTGGCTTAACTACTAGACCAAACTGGTTTTCTATTATGTCTGTCCTGAATGTTTAGAAATAATAACAGTAGGAATCCTTGAGCGGGTATGGGTGATAGGGCAATGCCTTCTTTTAATCACTTATCTAAATAAAGCCTGAAATTTTACTCAAAAATAAATAAATGAATGAATGAATGAATGAATGAATGAATGAATGAATGAATGAATGAATGAATGAATGAATGAATGCTAGGAAGTATTTAAACAAGGTAACATGCAATGTGAAACATCTACACAGTGAAACATTCAATTGAAGAAACTGTACCTTCAGCTGAGGAGATCAGCATGATTCTCCTTGGGAAAAATTCCAGATGGTATTCCTTTTGCTGAAGGAAACAGTCTGGTCTATATCCTTCACCATTTTCAATAGACCTAAAGAATCTTAATGAAGATAAAGTGAATAAGCAGACAAAGAGCAGAGGCAGATATAGCTAAAATCTTTGTTTCTGCCTAGTAGGTGCTCAGATTGTACTTCCTGTTGTGTCAGTTTTTCCCATTCATTCAACCCGGAAATTACTGAGGTAGTAATCCAGCGTATCTTGGAAGCATTTATTTAGAGAAGCTGACATTAAAGGAAAAAGCAAATGAGTTATTGTTCTTTTTAAGTCAAAATTGGAACCTTGCTTTGAAGAAGGCTATGCAGCATTTTACATTTGAAGGCAAAAAAGTGGTTCAAAGTGCCTTTGCAGCTTTCTCTTGTCAACATGTCTCTTCTGGCATTGCACTGCAATTACACAATCTCAGAAGAAGATACAGGGGCTTTAAATTACTGCAGATTTTACATGAGCTTCCTTGGGTATACTGGAATACCATTTCATCTTTGAAGTGGCACACTATTCTAAAAAATTATGTTAGCAATCAAGGTGTAAGTACTGTTTTCTTTTCCAGAAATTATCTACAAACAGCAGCTGCTCAGTGCTCATACAATTTATGTAACAGTTCTAAAAATGAAAGGGTTTTTTGTCATGTAAATATTAAGTAAAAAGCACCATCCATATATTTCATATAACTGAAATCTGAATACTTCCTTAATATTCCTGAATATGTTCATATAATATATATTTGAAAGTGAGACAGGGTATGGCTCTAGACCTATGTTTCTTTTTTAAATAAAACATAATTCTTTTTGATATGCTTCTATGTCTTTATGAACTGTATAGAAGGTTAAATTAGATATGGTTTTAATAGTTTGACACGCTATTTGTTTAACATGATTCTTTTAAATCTAAATTCTATTAACTCCATATCAGTGACAGTTAGCAGACACAAGAAAAGTGGATTATTTTTGTGCTAAAGAAAAAGAGAACTTTATTTAGGATTTATTTCTCAATCTACACTGTTACATTTTACGCCCTTTTTTCTTATCATTTTGAGCAGATACTATAATTTGAATCCTTTGGTTTTTGGTCTTTTATTATTCTCTTTCCCTGATCTCGATTAATGATATCTTTTAAAATTAGTGTCCAGAGAAACATTGTTATATTTTTAATCTTTATTAATATAGTCGTTTTCAATAGAAATGATATATTCAACTAAGTATATGTACTTTTGTTTTCCAGCCTTAAATCATCATTGATGACTGAAAGTCCCAATAATTCTGCCTGAACTGTATAATTTTATTGTACTAACATCATAACACATTCCCGTTAATTTTTATTCAAAATTACTGACTTTCTAATCAGTAATGCAACAATTGAAGTAAATAATTCAATGTCTGAGGTATTTTCCTATGCCAATTCCTTCTTTATATGGGCTATGATGTGCCGTGAACAATTTTTCATCTTTTAATTAAAAAATCCTTAATTATATTTTACATTCCAAATCATGTTCAAGGTTACAAAGAAGATTTCAAAACATAATACACCTAATGTTAACAAATTTTTAAAAATCCTTCAAGTGGGATATACAAAAATGTTCAAACTTTAGGGAAAAAACTAGTACATAAACAGCATACTAAGATGCAAATTTAAAAGCTAAATGCATAAACTTTGACAATATACAAAAGGCAGCATTCAGTATTGATATAAGAACTGTCCCTCTAGAGGATAAATCTGCCATTCTGTAAATAAGAACAGTTATGAAGTTAGAGCTCAGCATATTAAAATTAAATGTATAGTAGAAAAATGTATCATATTTGCAATTATTTTATAGAGCTGGCAAAAGATAAGTGAAGAAGCCTCCTCCCACCCCTCTTCTTGAAGTGCTAAACAGCTACATCCTTTGGAAGGTTTGTGCAGCTGTTTCAAATACTGACCCTTGTCTGTATTTGCACACCCAGACAACACTTCTGCTGAAATTGCCTGCATAGTGAAGTGACTGTGCATAAACACACAAACAAGTAGACATTTGGTTAAAACCTTTGAAGCAGTTTCATGAGTCCTCCAAGTGTTAAAGCTTTAATACTTCAAGTTGCACTAGAAGATTTTGAGAAGTACATTTTGAATTATTGTAATTATTGTAGAACAATTTATGACTGCAGAGTCAGACAATTTGATCTGCTTTTTTAATAGAATGTTTAACCAGTCTTTAGTTAGAACTGTAGGGGTATAAATCATAAAAATACGACATCTCTATCAGTTCTAACTAACCAAGCCTACATGAATGGGCAAATCCCTGTATAACAAATTTACTTTACAATTAGAAATAATTAACATAGCTGGTAAATCTGAATCTTGTTATTGTTTTGACATGTCCTTTGTGGCTACCTCATAACTTCTGAAGTGAAACTGATGAAAAAGGCCCAATTTAAATGTATATGGAATATCCATGAACCATGTAAGAAGAGTGCCTTAAATTATCAGTAATAATATGACATAACCTGTGCTTTATTTAAAACTTTATTCTGGAAAATGTCAAAAGTGGAGCTCTGTACAAAAGAGAAAATAGAAACATTCCTTTGTATAACTCCAAAAAATCAGTCTGTCACCTCCTGTAGCTGAAAATAAATGAAATTTTGTTTACATATTTGTGGAAGATTGTACCACAGCCTGCTCACACTAATTATTAAATGAAGATTGTCTGTATTGAGATTGCTCAAGAATTTAACCAGAATGCCAGGATTCTAAGCACTTTACTTTTCCATGCTTCAAAATTAATGTGCTCCATAATAATACTAAATCCCTAAAACAACTGCATTTTCTTATTTTCTCTTTTGAATAATATGATTGGCTTGATTTGGGTGAGGAGCTGACATATCATTTATTATTTATATGGCGCCATCAGTATACATGTCGCACACTGAATATAAGTGGGAAGGTCTCTGCCTCAGGGAGCTTATAATCTAAAATTTAACATGGAAATAAACAAAAGTGGAGGCAGATGTAAATAGTGAAATGATGAGCTTAGCTACAGGTTGACTAATAATATGGCATGAACAGCAAAAAGTTATACTAAGATTTTCATGAAAATAGATGTGTTTTAAGAAAGGATTTGGAGATTTAAGTGAAATGACATCATATAGGTGTTCAAGGAAGCAATTGCAGGTATATCTATTTAATAACCCTTCCATCACTGAATTGCTTGTTGTCAAGAACCATTAACTAAATTAGCTAAAATTATCCCATTCTCACATCTTAAAATTTTTAGCTGTTGGGATTTGATGTTCATATGATTCTTCTAAATCTATTCATTATAGAGTTGATTCATATTCTTTGATGCTATGTCTGCTTTGCTTTAGACAGAGAAATTGAAAACAAGAATATCATGCAGGTATCTTTGCTTTTTTGTTAATATTCATGTAGCATTTCTGTCAGACATATTACACAAGCATATATAATGAAAATTAATGGTTACAAATGTTATATCACTGCACAATGCTCTATCTGCTGTATAAATAAATGCATATAACTAAATAAGTCATAAATACAGATAGCCCATTGGTTTTTAAATTTGCTTTTTAGGTGCCATTTTTCTACATTTATTTATACCTTGAAGAATACCAGTTTGTCTGTAACAAAGTCAGTTCACACAGTTTTAAATCAGGATTGTAGGGTGTTTCTTTTATTTTTCTCTGAAATAAAGCACCCAAGATTGCCATTTGATTGTGGAAAGAAATAAAAGAGACCAGTAAGAATTATGTATTTTCAGTAGCTATAATAGATCAGTGAAGCATATTTAGTATTGGGAAATCTCTAATTGTAGAATTCCTCAAAGAAAATTTGCTTTTACAAATACATTTGGAATCTAAGCAAGCAAAATGTAAAAAATGTTTCTTCAATTAAGATTTATCAGTTCTCTAGAGTTCATATTTTCTTTTTTCTTGTGCTTTATGAAACTGGAAACCATAGCCCATTCCTTATACTAGGATAAAAAATTGAATGTTTTCATTTCAAATTAACCCACAGTAGGTTGATTTGCCACTTACTGGAGTACTGTCAGGTTTGATAAAAGAAAGTTATTAGCTTTCTTGAATTATATGCAATGTAGCCACCTCAGAACTTTGGAATTCTCTCCATAT
>JANHFK010005146.1:25709-35709 GCA_036250565.1 Sibynophis collaris | reverse complement strand
TTTTAGCTTTTTCTGTCAGAGAAACAGACTTTTTGTTAGGCATGGTGATATTGCACTAATTGCCTGTAAAACTAAATTAAGATGAATGAATATCAGTTTGGAAATCAAATGCTTTCTCCCTGCTTCCAAGTAAAATAGCAGAGTTTATCTTGAATGATTCCTGGTATTTTAAAATACCTATCTGTTAGAAAAAATAGAACAAGAAAAACAAGATTTAATATTGGTATGCATGGAATATTGATTGGAAAAAACAAGAATATTGCAAAAAAGAGTAGATGGGAATGGCCTGATAAATCCTAAAATAGTATCCAAATAATATCCAGAGGAGGACAAGAGAGATGAAATCCTGAAAAGAAGCATTTCTCCCATTAGACAGTGACACATAGTGAAAATATACTGTGTTTTGTTGTAAGATCTAGTTATTATTTCTAATTATGAATCTAACATGAGTTCCAAAAACCCAAAGGTGCTTTTCAAAAGACAACTAGACTTCCTTGGATTTTTCTTTGAAAACATTTTGCTTCCCATCCAAGTTTCTTCAGTTCTGAAAAGTTGCTACTGAGTCAAGAAAAGACACATTTTTAAAAAATAGAAGTAATAAGCATGCAAAACACTGAATCACGGGAATCATTTTCCTTGAGAAAAAGGAAAACACAGAATATACTTGCTTGAACTGAACTGCTAAAATTTCTCAATCATATTCTGGAAAAAAGAAATCCAATTTGGTCTAAGATGGTTATGGCAGCAGGTTAGAAACCAGGAGACTGTGAGTTCTAGTCCAACCTTACGCATGAGAGCCAGCTGGGTGAGTTTGGGCCAATCATTATCTCTCAATCTATGACATCAGATTTAGATAACAAGATGATTGGGCAATTCCTGTTGTAACCAATGGATCAAAGCTCAGTTGAAACCAGAAAATGTTAGGAAGAAATAATATCCTGCGGAAAGACAGACTGGCTATAATACTCAACATAGGTATTTGTCACAGTTTGCAATTTTAACACTAGTAAGAAAGTTTCTTTCTCAGTTATTTCAACTATATGAAAACCCTTTCAACTATCACATATCATTTTTGTCATTTAGTATATATGACTTCACATATTAGAAATATACAAATTATTTTTAGAATTCATCTAGAATTTACCTTTGTTCCAATTTCTGCTGGTAAATGCATGGAATCCAAAGATATTTTGTTTTTTACCAAGAGAACCATTGATAAGCTAGAACTATGAGGATGACTCTTACGTATTTTGCTATTTATGACAGTGAAACATCTATATTTAAATACACAATTTTTATAGCTTTTTTTCCAGTAAAACTAGTAATATCTTATAACCATGCAGTATTTGAGTTCATTGTATATCCATAAATCTATAGTCGTACAGCTCTACTGCAATATACTTACATTTAGAAATGTGCAAGGTATTTCAAACATGAAACATTTTGAATTTAAAATAGGTTGTCCTGACCTTATTAGAAGTGTTTCAACATTGTTCTGACTATTCTGGATGCTGGGAATAGTATCAGAACACATCCTTAAGGTCAAAACTGAGCTTTTTGAGCTTGAAGTCTTCAGAATTCAAGACATTTCAAACATAATATTGCTTACGTTGTTCCAAAGTTGAAGGCTAAGGCTTAAGGCTGAATGAAAAACAGTGGTTTTATGCTGGCCAAAGATCAAAGTAAAGATTTTGTATTGTAATGAGCTTGTCTAAGGCCATTTCAGGAGCAAAAGTAGAAGACATAATCAAAGTGGGGAACTTCATATTTATCACGAGAAATATTATAAACAAATCTTTATAATAAATGTACATTAATACTTAATAGACAATAATGTTTTCCTTGAATATCTGCTGTATTTGAGCTGTTGCTCAAAATGAGGCACTCAACATATTCTATAATGTGTAAATATGTAGCAATCTTGAGATTAAGGAAAACCACAGCTTATTTATTAATCAATGCATTTTTATTTTAAAATACACCATGTTTTATGTTTTTAAAACATTGTACCTCTAAATATCATGTTTTATAAAGCTGTACGAACTCAGTATTTTTATATCCAATTCCAAAAAATGTAATAGTGAGTTAAGTTGTGTCATTTTATTTTGGATCCAAGTGATGTCACAGTCCCATAAAATTAAACTTCTTAATTATTACAGTAGCATGCTGTATGCTATGAGATTATTCCTATTCAAACTGACAGCATGTATCTTTTCATTAGTTTTATTTTGCCCATGTTGTAGAAATTAAGATTAGAGTTAGCTGAAATTTATTTATAAGACCTTAAAAAGATTCAGAGTTCTCAGATCTTGTCTTTTGTATATAATATGATAATAATTCATAATAAAGCATTGTTTTTAATATGAATTTTATAATTGTGTAAAAGCTGTGGCAGTATCTTATCTAAGTTTTATTGTGTTTGAGAAAGTTTCACAAACTATATATATAATTTATAGCAATTTAAATGTATAAGTGTTTGTGATAAAGTAAAAAGGGAAAATAAAACCAAACCCCAGATAACTGAGACATTTAATACATTTAAGTAGTTATCAGGCACTGAAACTTTTTTTGTATAGTTTTAAATTTTCAACAGCCATTAAAAGTTAGTAACACAGCAGGTGATTGTATGGGTAAGTGCAAATGTTCTGAAATAAATAGCAGTTGGTGACCTGGAATGTCAGGGCTCTAGACAAGGGTGTGTGTTTGTCAATATATCCTACATGTTTTACAGAGTCCTTGGGGAATATGGGAAGATACAATTTCACCTTTTCTGTGCCAAAACATTTTAATTATATCTTCTTCCAAGTACTGCGGTTCAGTAACCAAGGAGCTGACATTGATGCATGTGTTGATAAAGCTGCAAACATTCAAAATGAGATTAGCAAAGATTTTGAGGAAAGGGTGACAGCTAATTTTGCACACTATTCTGCATCTAATTCAGGTCAGTGTAATGATAGAATATTTTATAACTCTTGTATCATCCAGAAGGACTTTTATGATGCTTTGCGTTAATGAACATTTGTGGTTTTGAAGAGTATAATTTCGGTACTATTTTTTATACAAATACAAAGATTTTATTATGATTCTATAGGCTATACCCAGAAAGTGGAGGTGGGGAAAATTGATTATGTTCAACATAATTTCTTTATCTGATTTGCTTGTAATTGTTGCATATTTGTATGAAATAGTCAAAACATGTAGTGATGCTGTTTATTTCCATTAAAACATCTAAATTATATGACATTTAAAAAATGAAAATATAGTTTCTTTATGTTACATAGAACATTTCTGAGCAGATTCCAGTGTGTTTTGGTTCTATTCTATGCTTTATTTGAAGGCAGCTGACACTCTTCTTTCACTTTTCTTTTTGTTTGTCAAGTTTTCTTTCTTTTTTATCCACTCACTTCTCCATCTGCTTTCACTTTTGTTTGCTTGGGTCGTCTCTCATCCCAACTTGATAATGAGGAATGTGGTGTGACCCTGACCTCTATCAGCCCATGAATGACCTTCTGACTCCCCTGTGTAACCTTTGACCTTTTCTTTGACAGCTTGATTAATTACCCTGTGTTATGATTTATGAGTAAGTGCTATGTAAAAATAATAGACAACAGGTGGTCCCCTAAAAACTTTTTGTGGCATGTTTTCTTTTCTTGCCTAACTTGATGAGCTATTTTAGGTTGGAAACTTTGTGGAGCAATATGAAGTTTGGCAGCAATATAGCATTTTTATACACTTGGACACAGCAATGGAATGCAGGAGTCTAAGAGATGTGGTGTAACTGGGATGAAAATATTACAAAGTGTTAGCAGGGTGCAGTTGCCAAAATGCACATTGGGTGAAAATACAAAAAGAAGTCAACTGACATTTTAGGCATTTCAGTCTCAGGTCACGTCTTGAGAAAATTGCTCAAATAATGGAGGGGGCATTTTTCAAGCTGAGCTGCATCTCCAACAGCTATGTTTACTTTTACGCTTCACTAGTGACTTCTGATTGGTTGTCATGACCTCATCCTACTGTTGCATCTAGGTTGTTGCAACAGTGACACATAGGTACTCTTCTCATGAAAAAGATCAGAAATAAACAGATCATACATCTTTAAAAACAATGAATAGTCATTCCTATGACCATTTTAAACATGCATAGATCTAGGTTACTGATCTAAACTAGGATTCCTTTCCCTGCAGAACTAACTTGATTCTGCTTCAAGTGTTTTAAATAGTTTTTTTTAATCTTATTGATAAAGCTCAAGAAAATTATGTGTTACACATTTTTACTTACAAGCCAGAAAGATAGACACATAGGTCAACATATTCCACTCTAGGCTCTGACCTTTCTGATCATATACAGCAGGCTATCCTAGTGGATTAATATGCTGTGCTGAACGCTTATAGCTCATTATTCATTTCAGCAGACACAAGAGCCTTCTTGTGTCCCAGAATATATCTCAAATATTTTTGCTATTGCGGTCTATATTTTATTCTATATGGGTTTTGTATCTATACACAGTAGTGAAAGGATCCCGTAAAAGACGTTATTAGGATTTTTTTTCCTTATTGATACCATATTTTACTACCAAGCATATTCATGAATTTCCTGTGATCTATGATACAAAAAGTCTTGGTGTTATTAGTACTTTTCAACATTTCTCTAAGTTTGCTTGTAATTTAATCAATATGAATAAATAAGCAGATGTACAAGATTGGAAATGAAGTCCATCCTTTAAATGGTTTCTGAAATAATTGACAAGAATTTTAACTTGTTAGCAAAATCCAGTAGATTTTTGAATCATACAGTTATAATTTTATAGTATATAGTATAATCTTACTGCATTAATTCTTGGAATGGTTGAATAATATAAAACTGGTTATCCAATTGATAATCAGTTAGGACTCAAAATTTATTAAAGACTAACTTTAGTAGAAACTACTTATAAACTGTCTCATTTAATTTTTCCTAACTAGTTTGTGCAGATGAACTTGAAACTTGTTGAATAATGTATTGTACACATAGTTGAATGCTTATTCTACACTTCTCTGAAAACATTTAACTAAAAAAATGAGTAATGTATTATAATGTAGATGTATTTCATTTCAGATACATTTTTCACATTTAGTACTTCAATTATACCATTTATTTTGAAGGGAAATTATTAATTAGTTGATACAGAGTTAAATAGGCATGCACATCTGGGAAAGTGAATGTTAAAAACCGTATCAGTTGTATGGTTTCATTTTGTAAAATGTATGTTACAGATTTTAAGGATTATTTTTAACAAAGTATAGATTGTGACTGCTTAAATCTTTGTTTAAGTTGGTCTCTATATTCTGTATGTATTGATGATATGCCAAAATTAGTTGCCTGTCATTTTGACATTAAAATTTAGCTCATTTTAAAAGTCTCATTAATAAAGAATGCAGGTTAAAATTTAAATACATTCTGATGAATTTTAAAAACATCTTAATCTTTTTAAGGTGAAAAGGAAACAAAAGGTCATATTGTCAAATGCAAAATTAATTTATGATAATGCTAAGGTTGGTCTCACTTTAGCAACATTGATAGAGGTTAAATTCCATTCCAGTTATATATATTATATTGTACTTCTACCTCATTTCATCTGTTCAAGTATTGTCTATTATTCATTATCCTCTTTCTTGTGCCTATTTTTCCTCATATTATTTAGGGGAAGTGACTGAAGACAAATGAAGAAAAGAATGTGACATAATGTCAACTTTCTCCTAAGCAAAACAAGGATCATAATGCACTTTTTAAAAATACCAATAAAACATCTTATATAGATTCCTGAAATATTACTATTTTAATAAATATAGTATATTAAAAAAAGTTTTTAAATCATGCCAAAGGATGGTTTGTGCTATTTAAACTTAATTGGTAAAAATCCTTTAATTTATTTATGTAGCTGAGATTTTTAAATGGATTCATTTTTCATCTGTTGATGTGTCTGTGAAAAATTGACATTACGTCCTCATAAAATTGGACAAATGAGTCATGTAATTTTCAGTTACATAATCAATAACTTAGACAAATTTTACTTCTTTGATGATTTATGTGTGTCTGTGGTTTTTTTGAGAGTAGCAAAAAATGAATGTGGTTTCAGTTTCACTAATACTTGTAAAATAATAACAAATACATGAATTTTACATCTTGCATTGTATAGAACATAACATGAATCAATATAAGGCCTATCTTCAAAGAAGAAAAGAAAATTCAAGTCACAAATGGGACCAGCAAACTAAGACACTGAATGCACAATGTACAAGTTTTTTTAGGGTTGGGGGAGCAATTATTTAAAACAGTAAGAAAAATAGTATCTTCAGAATGTTTTGTTATTACAGTAGTAATCATGAAGGCAGGAATCTGTTTTTCAATGTATTCATTATACATATATATTTTAAAGTCCCAATCCTGATTTAATACAAATTTCAATTGAGTTTATTTATATGGAAACTAGTATAATATTAATTTAATACATTAATCTTTTGTAAAAGCATACAGTGTAGTTATATGGGGTTTGTGCTGAAGAGAAAACTGGAGGAAAAAAATGACAGGAGGAAAAAAATGACAGGAGATCACTTACTCATGGTACAGAATCTAGAAGGCGGCAATTTTCTCTTTGACCTATGGTGACCTTTTTACCATGTTCCCTTATACCATAGACAGTGAACTGAATGCCTCTAATTCACCCTGCTTAACAGAGTGCAACAGTGTTCTTTAACTTAGTTTTGGTGGGAGGAGAAGGTATAGTAGAAATTTGAGAAGGGCGTGAAAACTTGTACAGGCACAAGGAAGAGTAAGAACTTTCTTCAAATGTGATTTTAATAGCTAGTCGAGTGTGTCCAACTGTAGAAAAGCACCAAGTGACAATCTGTCTACCTGACAGTTATCACAATGCATTACAAGGTTTTTGAATAGCTACACAGATTAGAATAAAGCAACACCAAATAAAGTATCTTTTGTTATTGTCAGAGATTTACTTAGCATTGATCATCTACATAGGTGGACTTATTCACCTATTCAAGTGAAGATTTTATTATAAGTAGATAAACATTTATTTTATTTTAGTATGGTTTTCCCACAAAAAAGTTATAAAGAAATTTTGAAATAATGTTGACAACTGGATTTGGTTTATGTGGATTTGACTTCTCTTACTTTCTTTAATGAGGATTATTTTCTTTGATATAAACAAAATGTCTCAAATTTTAGACCTTATCCCTTTATGTTTCTTATTGATTTATAATTTATATTCTCTGAGAAGAATCTAATATTTTTCCTTTGTCTGAAGCCTTTAAGTGCATTTTTAATTATAATAAAAGTGCTTATGTCTGAACTTGTAACTAATTCATTGAGTTCAAAATAGTATCAAGTAATCACAATTGAAATGGACTCATTGTTATTGCTGCTACCAGTTTTTAATTGAACAAATGTTTAATAGTTTAATCACTGAAGTTTGCTAAATCCTTTTGGAATCAATAGTATTTAAGCAACCTGCTTGTAACACTTTTTTATTAATTAAGCATCAAGTTGGTAATTTTGGAATCTAGTGTGGAGGAAGTTGTTTCACAATTTCTTGATGAACTGGGTAAATCAAGAGTTTGGCAAACAAATACACAAAAGTGGTCATTGTAAATTTGGACACAAAGATAAAAAATTGCAACTACTACTTCCTTTATCAGTGCTATGAAAATCACCTCAAACAGTACATTTGAACCAATAAATCCTTCTCTTCCCCCCCCCCCCCCTTTCATCTGGAACAGGAAGGCTATGGAGTAATAATACTGAATCCGAATGAGAACTATATTGAGGTTGAAAAGACAAAAGCTCAACAACAGCCGTCTCCTGATAGCTCAGATGAACCTGCAGAAAAAAAAGAGAGAAAAGATAAAATTCCAAAAGATACAAAGAAGCGACGAGACTTCTATGAGAAGTACCGAAATCCACAAAAAGAAAAGGAAACGACGCAAGTCTATATTAGAGTAAGTTGATCTTCTTTGTTGTGTTTTGATATTGAAGAACAGAAAACAGTTTTGTTTTTACTTATTTGCACTTTTAATTATGTTTTAAAATGTGTTACTAAAACTAAGAAATTACTTCTTTTAATAATTTATCTGTAAAAATGAATATATATATAAAATGTGTTTAATTTCAAAGAGGAGCTTGAAGTACCATTCAAAAAATAGTGGTGTGAAATATAGTGTATGTAATGTTTTTTTAAGTAGACATGTTTATTTAAAAATCTTTTAAAACATAGCTTTGTTTACAAGTTCACAAAGTATTATGGGAATAAGTTTTTTGGGAAATAGAGTAACATAAATCTCTAGACAATTTTAATTTATTTGTCTGGTAAACTAATAACACAGTGGACAAAATGCTGATTTTCATCTTATATGATTATATCATTGACTTATAATATATTGTTTCCATTTAGGCATGTCTGAAGAAAGATAAAGATAGTTACTAATATCTTAATAAATGTTTAAGTCAGAATCATTTAAGAACAAAGCAGTCAAGAAATTCTGTCCTTTGGCCTTGCCTTTTCTTAATCAATGAACCTTTGCAGTCTGTAATACTAGCTGCATAGGATTGTTATATCAATGCCACCCAAGGATTTTTAATTCTTCAGAGGTACAAATAATATTATTTGTGCTTTGACACATTCTGCTTTATATACGAGTGATACATTATATGTTCAGAATTCTTTACCATTGGGTAGTTGTTTGAACAATGTCAGTTGGGAGGGAGGGGATAATTTTTTTAAGTTTTTACATGTGTTAATTATTACACTGGATGAAATAATGTATTGCGCTAATATAGCTTAGTGGTTAATTTTCAATGCATTTTTTTAAAAATGGAGACAATATTTCTAGGAATGAATGAATGAGGATTGGAGAAAAAGCCCAAGAATGCAATATTTGCATTTAAAAATAATTGGAAATGTTTTTCTTTCTTCTATTTTTGACAAATACATTATATAATAAATTATTCACTAGTCAATTCTACACTTGGAGAAGCTTTTTTTTTTTGAAGGGACCATTGGAGGCTTTGTAAATTTGCCAGAAGCAATTTTCTATAATATTAGGCCCTACAGAGAATAGGTGATATATTTAATAGATATTAAACAATTGCTGATTTCTGCCAATTCCTACTAGATAAATATCAGGCTAAGAGTTGGGCCACAAACCTACTGGCATAATAGTTAGAAAAAAGAAATGAAAAATAATGTATGTTAGTTACTATATGTATATATGACAAGGCAGTTCAAAGATTAGTCTCGTGAGAAAAATCTGCTGTCTAACTGTATACACTTAGCAGCTTTCATGTTCATTATCCATAATTCCATATTAATAAAATTCCATAAATCATATTTACAACCATTACACTATAGTATATTAAAGTATCTACCAAGACTTTTTTTTGTGAAAAGAGTATAAATAACAAATAACGTATACCTTCTAAAGCTTTAAGAGCAAAGCTTGAATGATCAAAGTACTTATTGTTTCAAGCTGTAAATGTTTTTAAACTATGACATAATGTACTTTGCCAATGCACCGTATACTACAACTTGTTGAAGAGATTTGGTCCCTGCAATAAACTTCATCTGACACAATATGGTAGAAAAGATTCCTTATATATTCTGTGCTAAGATATTTTTTGTTTGAAATATCTGCTAACTGCGTTTAGTAGTCAAAGAAAAAGTTATGTTTCATAAAATTCTACGTTAGTGAAGCAAACACCTACTTCAGATATTTTCTATACAAGAAAAATATTTCACATGTGATGTTTTAACTTAGACATTATACATAATATATTCATATTCATTCCTGTTCTTATGGATACATTGCTTTATTCAGACCACAAGAGGTTGCTGCTGCACATTTTGGAGAACATCTCTCCCATTCACATAGAATCCAATTTAGTAAACACTTAATGTTTTTATTCGTTGCTGAACATGAGGGAAAGTGAAGATTTTGCTTAGATCAAAATG
>JANHFK010005144.1:62082-73675 GCA_036250565.1 Sibynophis collaris | reverse complement strand
ATTGTTATAGAAATAGGTAGTATATACTACTTTTAAACTACTTTTACCATTATGTAAAAGTTAAAAGTAAAGGTTGTATGCTATTATCTTCTACTGTACTAAAAAAAATTTGGGAGTCAATGCTTTTCTTTCTTTTTCCCCATTTTCCCTTACACTTTCCTCTTTTCTTTTCCTTCCACTACTTTCTCACAATTTTCATTTTCCTTTGAATTTTATATTAAAAGAAACTATTAAAATTCTTGATTTTTTAAAAATATTTAGGTATTCTTATTCAATGCTAATTGCAATGGAATTGTTGTCTAGTATACTGTAAAATTTTAAATTAAGGCTTTCTTCAATCAGATCAGTAATAGAAAAGGAAAAAAAAATAATTATCCTCAGTAAATCAACAAGTATAATTTTTGCCTCATCTGTTCAATTAGGTTCTCTTTATCGCTTTTAGGACTTGTGTGGAGCATAATTATATTTTACATCATATTTATGTAGAAATATTGAAAATTCAAAAAGGTTTACAGATGTTTAAGCATCACTGTATGTGTTTCACTTAGCAACTATAAAAAGCAGAATGCAAAGGTACTGACATTATGAGAAACATTCATTTGCACTGAATGAATTTAAATCTTTAGGAGCAAATAAAATACACGACGTATACCCTAAGGTTAAGGCTAACTGAATATTTATCAAAATTAGCCTTTTTAGAAATATTGGAATGTGAATAAAGTACCCAATGACTGTTTCCATCTTGAATGTTAACAGCAGATGATAAAGACATTACTCTAAATACCTTGAAAACAATATACTTACCAGAAATCAATTAACTTGTTAAAAACAAGAACTGCAAAACTATGGTAATCTATTTTTTTTAAAATTGTGAAACTTCTTCAGTAGAGAATGAAGAGCTATAGATGCAGTATATCTTCATTTCATGACTTCATTCAACAAAGAGCCACAAAGTAATTGGATGTGAGCTGCCTGGTATGATAATTAAAATGAGAACAAAAATAATGTGGAAATTATATTAAGCAGTATTCAGAGAGTTAGCAAGTGGGCTGTCTCAAGATTGTGCAAGTTCATGGACTTTCAAAATTTATATGAATTGATTAAAGAAATGGAAAGAACATCAGTTATCAGTTATCAGTTCTTAGATAACAGGGTGGGATATTTATAGTAAATGCTAAGATGTAGAGATACAGAATAGGGGGTTATTATGTTCATCTCTAAGCACCATACCTGGAGGATTCAGATAAGGCAGGGCAGCTCCAGAAAGAGACAGTGAGAACAAGAACAAGGAACAGAATTAAAGATATTAAGAATATCTAGTCTTTAAGTCTGAGGGAGCAAATGTAAGTCTGTTTTATATCACAGGGAAGATGTTCAAGAAGTTTTATATCCCAAAATGAGGATGCAGAATTAACAAAGGGCAGATTCTATTTATTAGTTGAAACCTATAAGAGATGTTTTAAATTGCATCTCTACACTGAGTGGATTAGACTTGATGACTTAAATGGCCCATTCCAAATCTTTATTAATCATTTTAAATAAAAATTAAATCGAATTAAAATAGAACTTATTTCTTCAAGAAATATTTTCAGACTGTATCTGTATAGATAAAAGCAAATAATATTTTTTTTACATTGGTATGTTCTCAGTTTTATTTTTAGTACCAACACAAATTATAATACCATGTATGACGGTAAAAACTAGTTTATTGTATGGCATTTAACTTCTGGAAAATCCTATTTACCAAAGGACATGCATACTTCACAATATGTATCTTGATATTGAGAAATCAGAAGTGCAAAAATGGATAAAAACATATTTCTCTTCAGTTGCTGTTAATTCACTAGAAAATAGGTTTAATATTTTTTTATTTGGTAACTGTGACCTGATAAGCTTATATATCTTTAAAAATGGGATGTAAAGTATATTTAGAAGAAATTTTGTTTTTATTATTGCAGTTCTGAATATTCCAGTTTTGGTACTGCTTGGCAGTTAAAAGTGTAAACCATTTTTAAATGATTGTGTTTTTCTAATCTCTAAGAAAGGAATTAAATCTTTGAATGCTTTGGGCTGGAGAAAATTATAGTCATTTATAAGACTCAAGACCTTACTGGCAGTGATAGGCATGCTCTCTTAAACTATCAAGCTCTTTGTTTTCTTTAATTCACAAAGTCAGAAATAAATAATAATAGATTAGATACAAGACAAGCTAGGAATGAAGCATCACACATAACCTTTCCTATGTCATGCAATAGATGACAAAAGTTATATTCAAACATAAATCTATTTTTTTAACATGGTTCATTGAAAATAATCATTTAATTAGCACAATGAATAGTCCATTTATCACTCAAAGTCAAACAAAATTAGAATGTGACGTGTGATGCTAAAGTAGACAATTCTCTCTAGAAACAACAGAGATAATACAAGGTAGCTGAATATATATTTAACGCATGTAATGGAGCTTCTAAATGAGGTGGGCAATCTTACCCTGCATGGTCAGCAGTTTGCCTTATGGCAGCTAATACAGCAACCTTTGGCCTTTAAAAACTTCCTAAACATTGAGCATATATGCTAAACAAAGAGAAAGAAACAAACAGCTGCCAGATGGCATCAACAGACTGCTTCAAATTAGCAAGTTAGTGTTAAGATGCTGTACACTCCATTGTGTCTCTAAAACACCCAATTCCCTTCACTAGTATGTTTAATATTCTGACAGATGGCTAGTGAGTTAACCTATTAAATTACATCTATTTTCAATGACAGAAGGTCTGTTATATAAGGTAATTATTGTCCCAGAAAAGCTGCTTATCTAAAAAAGGATTGCATCATAAAGAAGAGAGGATTATAACTTTGTTTGAAATTCCTCCTGAACTCCCTAAGCCTTTTCTTTAATACATACCAGCATAGCTGAGTTTTTCATAAAAGACTACAAGTTGTATTATTAAATTAAGGCAACATTTAAAGAAATGGAGATTAATGGAAGGGACATAAATACTATATATTGTCGGTTGGCAAAAACTATACTATGCCGAGGTGTATATATCTTGATCTACATGCACGTGTGTGCACATATGTGCAGTACTTATTCAGTAATACACACAATATTCAAGCCCAAAGGTTGCCCATGTTTGCCACATACAAGCTATCTAATCATCTATGCCATATGATAAATACAGATAGTAAATTATCATTAAAAAAACATATGTGTAGAACTGTCAACTTGTCCCAACCTTGTGAGTTTCCCTTGGCATAGTGTAAAACCTGTAACACATGAATCTAAAAAAGACTGACCAGCATGTCCACAGTATTCCTTCCAGTGGGTGTTAAATATCATTCCTTCCAGTGGGTGTTAAATATCATTTTTGAATATCATTAATATAATGTCTCTACTCATACTGTTTTCCAATATCACAGCAGGGATAACATTATAAAACATTATAAAAACAAAGTATTGTATTATCACAGACACTGTCTTTTAGTAAAACAGAGATGTGTCAGAAACAAGATATTTGGGACTGAAAGCAGATACTGAAAACTATAAAAAGGCATAATAGATTTAACTATGTATTTAATTTCTTTTGCACATCACTTCTTTCTACTTTCCTGTAATTTGGACAATACTATTTAATCCAAAAGGAAATAGAGTGCTGGATATGTATGTATGCATGTAGAGTAGAATCTGTACAAACGTAAATGCAGTGACACACATGCATAGACACACATACCGGTATATATCATATCACATATTATAGAGTGCACTGTGGTGGGATATGTGCTCTTCCTTTGTTTCTGAACTTCTGCATATATTTTTCTTGATATTTTCTTTCTGTTCAGAGGAATGGAGGAAGGTAACCTTGCTAATGTTTGCCAATAATGTTCTGATGGCAACAAAATGAGTTCAGAATGAGGAGGTGGGAATGAAAGGTGGGGTAGGGAGGCGAGATGAAGAGAGAGATGATTCTTCTATTTTACAAGTACAGGTTGTTCATTTAACAGATGGGATAGAACAGTTGCAGCCCACACAATCCATATGTGTATTAAGCAGACAATTATGTTCTAACATTTTTACACTATCTAGCACATTGGTGGATATGTTTGTTTGAAGATTTCAGATATAAATAAGCCACGAGATGAGAATTATGATCAGAAAATTCTTTCCATGAGTTGGAAAAAGCAAACCAAATTAGCCAAATCTAACAACCAAATCTAAAAATGTACCATTAAGGCACAGTGAATCACTTGGTTATTGTCCACTTTTTATAGCTGACACATTCCTATTTTCTTGTCAACTACAGAGGTTTTTTTAAAAAATCATTCAAATTAGCTATACCATGGTAAAAATAAAAGAATTAATTCACTTTGGGAATCAGTCCACATCTGACATTACATTTTATATATTGTACTTTTTCAGTACATGCAATTAGTGGACTATTTATATACAACCTCCTGCACATTTTAAGAACAGCCATGTATTCTGTTATATTTTGTTGATGGGATGGCAGAATTTTTAGGAATATGTTTGTTTAGTTTTTTAAAAGATATATTCAAGTAGCAGACAGCAACAGACCTCAAGTGCCCATCTTTCTACAGCCAGAAGTCCAAACAGAAAAAAAAATATTTGTGGGAAAGCTGTCTGAATAAGTTTTTTTGATGTTTCATATGAAACTTCAGTATGCAAAAATGAACACTTTTATTTCCTATTTCCTTTTTTAATGTATGTCAGAAAATGCTGCAAATGAAAACAATGATCATTAGAAGTTTGAATGAATTGTCAAGAACAATATTAGACTCATCTTTTTTCATTTTTTTGACCAGATTATTTCCTTAGCAGATTGTGGAAATCCTGTGGATGCAGCATTCAGCAAAATATTCAGCAATATTCAACAAAGAATCTGACAAAGTATCAGATGAGATTCTGATTCCCAAACAAATTAAGCATGAGTTGGATGATGTACCAAGGTAGTCCTCAACTTACATCCATTCATTTAATGACTGTTTGAAGTTATGATGGCAGTGACAAAAGTGACTCATGATTGGTCCTCACAACTATCACAACATTCCTGTTGTCAAGTGATTGCAATACAAGCACTTGATAACTGACATGTATTACCGCATTTCAGGGTCATGTGATTGCCATTTGGGCGATCCCACTTTACTTCTAATAAACAAAGTCAATAACAACCATGTGATTCACTTAGCAATTATGGCAAAAAGGTTGTAAAATCAGATGTGACTCACTTAATGACCAATCACTTTGTGACAGTAACTGTAGAAAGTGGTTGTCAGTCAAGGACTAATTGTACTCAGTAAAACTCTGCAAAGAATGCTTGTTTATAACAGTTCTTTATGAAATTGGAGTGAGATATCAAAAATGGTGCCACAGGTTTAATTCTGTGTCCAGCAGTGTTCAAAATTATTAATGATCTGGATGAAGAAGTGGAAATTTTGCAAATGATACCAAACTGGATTGGATGCCTGATATTTTAGAAAACAGAAACAACATACAAAATTATATAAAATGTTAGAGAAGTGTGAATGAAATTTGAGAGAGACAATGCAAAGATATTCCTTAGGAAAAAGAAATTGAATACAAGATACAGAATGGGAGATGCCTGGTGCATATGAAAAGGAATGTGGAACAGAAGTGTGGTATGACCCTTAAATTCAAATCATGAAAAGCTGGACTATTACATTCTGTGCATATCTTAGGCGGTATCTTGATTATTGTATCTATTTCTGATCACATTTTAAGAAAGGAGAATTTGATGATAGATTTTAAGAACCTTGGGTGAACTCACAAAGGTGGTGGTCAAGGGATTCATTGGCATGCATGGAATATGAGTTTTGAGGCCAGCATATCTGCTGTTGTGCTGGCATGAGTCAGCCAAAGGAGGAAAAATGAGGAGAAAGCCAGCCAGGAATGGCCTTGAAGAGAACTGCACTAGCGGCTAATCAGGACTGTTGTGAGGTAGACGTAGCCAGCCTTCCCTTTGGCCAAGCCTTGTAAATTGGTGCTGGGGACTAAAATCCTGGCGAGAATGCCACCTTGTCACTTGCTATGGAACATGTTTGCCAGACTGAACTGTAAAAGGAGTGACTGAGCGCAAGGGAAGAGAAGAGAAATACAGAAATATACGTTGCCACATTTTTGCTGCAGACTGTCTTTGGAGAGACTGCGCTGGAAGTTGTTTGGCTGGAGAGATGCATCACATGTAGAAACTCAAGGGTGCTGTTGCCATTACTTTGATCCAAAGGAAGAAAAGCTTAAAGACTTCAACTGAAGGTTTCCTAGCAGAAGAGAAGTGAAATCCTAGAGAGGGGGATGTGTTACATCCAAACCCCAAGCAGATGAGGAAGATGGATGCCTGCAGTCTTTGGAGAAAACTCAGACTGGAAAAGCTGGGCAGAAGACAGAGGGGGAAGTACATCCTACAACATCTTTGCACAGGGAAGGTCGGCAAAGTCCAAGAAAGCATAACAAAACTATTTGGCTATGCTCTGAAGTAATTCAGCCAATTCCTCTTTATCTTTCTCTTAGAGAGGACAGAGAAGGAGCAAATGTGTCAGGGGTGAGTTAGCTGAATTTTTCAAACTTGACAACTTTTAAGATATCTGGATTTTAACTCCCAATGTTCCCCAGCCTGTACAGGTAGACCTCAATTTACAATAGTTCATTTAGTGACTGTTCAAAATTACAATGGCACTGAAAAAAGTGACTTATCACCATTTTTCACACTTACGACTGTTGCAGCCTCCCCAGGGACATGTGGACAAAATTGAGATTCTTGGTAACTGATTCATATTTATGACAGCTGCAGTGTCCCGGGTCATGTTGCCCCCTTTTGTGACCTTCTTATAAGCAAAGTCAATGGGGAAGCACTTAACAACTATGTTACTAACGTAATGACTTCAATGGTTCACTTAACAACTATGACAAGAAAGGTCGTAAAATGGAGCAAAACTCACTTAACAAAAGTCTCACTTAGCAACAGAATTTTTGGGCTCAACTGTGGTAATAAATCTAGGACTACCTGTATGCTAGGATAAATTGCTAACAAATGGATGAGGTGGGGGGGAAGGGAGGGAGTGGGAGAAAGAGAGAGAGAGAGGCAGAGACCAAGCTGACACTGGAAAAGTTTGGATGTGGTAGTTCCTAATTGTTGTAAATAGTTTTGCACATAATAAAAGGCACTAAAGTCCCTAAAGGCACAAGCATACCCAGCTATAAAAGAACCCACCATTGCACTGTGACATCATGTAGAATGCAGACTCAGAATAATGGTTTTATATTCGAGACAGTAGATCCCAGTTAAATACAGTCAGAGCATTTTGACAGTGAACCAAGTATCAGGGAAGATAAGATGTGTTCAAGTGGAAGTTGGACAGATGTGAAATTGTTCACACAAAAATAGGGGGTGATCTCAGTGCCTAAAAAATCTCTTCCAACTCTCATTCTGGATTTGCATTTCTTGGAAACTTGGAGTAAAATTTAAATCTGATTTATATGCTGATCTGAGCTACTTTGGTGAACATCTCCTTTGTTTATTTGCTTCTGCTGATAAGGCAGAACAAATTTTACTTGGGAATTCAAAATCAGCATCTGTTTTAGCTCCCGCAGAAAGATATATCTGGAGTCCAATCTGAAACCGGGTTTATTAGCAATTGTAATGAAAACAAATATTTTGTTACCTGAACAGCACCCATCACCAGTACTTCTAGAGACAATGGGAATATTAAATCAGTGCTAACCCACAGCATGTTGTTGAGAAATCAATTTGAATTCACCCAGCATGCTGTAATTATCTCAGTATGTCTTTGTTTTTAGAGTAAGTTATTGGATAGTATCTATTACATGCCTGACTTAGAATTAACTTTTCCTTAACTAGAAAAAAAGACTAACGTATTGTGGGGTTTATTTTACATTTTAAGACGTTGCTCTATTGCATGTAATTGTTTTAAAATGAAACAACTTCAGCTTTTGAGATATGCTCATTTCCTCACAGTGACTGGTTGATGTTACAATGGCATGGACTGAGAGGGACTTACGACTGGTCATCGTGGTTATAGCTGTCACTGTGTCCTCATTATCATGTGATCCTGATTCAGATGCTTGGCAATTGGCTCACAGTTATGCTGTGGCATCCTGCAGTTATCATTTGCAACCTTCACTGCCAGTTTCTGAGAAGCAAAGTCAATGAGTAAGCCAGCAGGAGGTTGCAAATGGTAAGCAGGTAACCATAGGACACTGTAACCACATGAGATTCACTTAACAACTGAAACCAGAAGTGCTGCAGTTGCTGTTGTTAAGTCAGTGTGGTCACATAAGTTGTTCTTTACAACAGTGTCACTTAGCAATGGCATTCCTGGTCCCAATTACCATCGGTTAGCAAAGGTTACCTATAAATACCAAGGTAAAAAAGGAAATATTGTTTGCTGTGAAAGGGGAACCAAGTTTGCAAGTTGTTCAATAGGTCTGGGATCTTTCTGTTTGACTGTGTCAAAGGCATTAGGGAAATCAAAAATATTGAAGGCACTCAGGCATGTGTATGAGTGGCCTGGGACAGTAGTGTGGAAGGTAAACCATCTACAAGATAAATTAGCTTCCATTTGCATTAAGAAATTCCCATTCAAGTAATCAGTGGAAGAAAAGATGCTGTCTCTGGTATGTCTCGTGTTATTAATTCATCCCTCAGATCATCAAAAAGTTATTTCCAACTTCAGTCAATCATAGTAAAATTGTCATTTCAGTGCACAATTTTGTCATGATCCTGGAAATCAATGTATTCAAGAACCTGACAAATTCCTTGCTTCAACCTTTGGTACTCCCAGGTCTGAGTTGCTGTTTTGAGTGAATAAACAAATGGAACCCTTTCCCCCCCATTTTCAGTATATTTGTTGTTGAAATAGTGAAATGCAAATTAGAAAAAGAAAATAAAGCACACAAAAAAGCTGCAAAAAAGAAAGAAAATACAAAAAACCCTTTGTAACACATCCTTCCCTTACCCCAACCACTTGCCGCAATTTGGATAGCTATAATTTACACTGAATCTTAAAGATTACTTCTGGCTTCTGTTTAAATCCTCTTAAGACATTAGGACTTAAATTTGCACTGCTGTGAAATATGTCAAACATATTTCACAGCAGTGAAATCCTGCTTGAATTTGTTTGAACTTCTATTATGAATGCATACTGTCAATGTTGCATTATAGCAGTGGTGAAATTCAGCCAGTTCTATCCGGATTGTGTGATCTGGTAGTGCCAGCAGCGGGAAGCTCCACCAACCCGCCCGGACATCATCACATTACGTTTTTGACCCTTTGCTCATACATGGAGGTTGCGTGTGCGCTCACATTTGCCAACCAGTAGCAAAGGTAAGTGAATACCACCCCTGGTATTAAAGCATATTCTCCACTTTTAATGTCTCTATCTAATAACAACGGCAAGGTTTCTCTTTTCCACTTCTGACCTTTTTTACAACAGTTATAAAAAATCATTGCCCTTCTTCCCTCTTAATATTGCAAAAATCCCATTAACACCTTACTCAATCCTTTTTCCATTGTCAGATCTACTACTTATTGTCCCTGACCAAATAGGTCAGATTTGCTATTTCAGCCAGTTCTGCCCTGTTTTATTTAACTGTATTCTATTTTCTTTTCTTTTCTATTTTTTTCACAAGTCCATCAATGCATGGTAAAATGTCCCTTCGTGTTTTTCACATTTCTAACATTGACCAGAAGTATCTTTATACATCTTGAATAATTTCTCTGGTATCATATATTAATGAATCTCATTTTATAAAACTATTATTTCTGTCTAATATTCCAAAACTTCTATTTTTTTCTTTGTTTGACTTCTCCATATTTATTTTACAGATTTTTCCAATTTTTAATTCTTTTTTTCTGCCATATTTGTAGATCTTACATTCATTCTCTCTTCCAGAGCAGCCAGGTGTCTTTTAACTGATCCCATTATTGATGCTGTGACATTCTTCCCTGTTTCCTAAAGCATCCTTTTGCAAAGAGTATATTGTATCCCCTTTTTATATTACCTGTTGTCTTTCAATAAATGATCCCCTCCTCTCTATTTCTGTAGCATTTGCTGCCTTTCTAGTTGTAGCCATTTTTATGACTTTTAATTTCTAATCCAAAAAAGAAGGAAGAGTAAAAAAATACAAACTTTTTTTCTATGTCCATAAATCTTTAGTCCCATTTATCATTCCGTATTTATTGAAACACATGATGTTTCTCAGCTTCTTAAATTTAGCTATTAGTCCATTTTTAACTTTTGTATTCCAAACTCCTGCTTTTTTCCTTTAAATATTTCTAAATCTTCATAGTTGTTTCCTTTCTTTTTACTATAGATTGAAGGTACACTCAGATTGAAGGTACACTCAGTCAGGTGGGTGCTCTGTTGGACTGAAGATTTCTGTTCACTTTAAATTCTTGCCATTCAAATGACCTTCAAAAAGAGAATTGGGCAAATCCACTATCCTTTAAATAGGCATTGCCTGAGGCTGTGAGCATCTTATGTCTTATTTCCTCTATAATAATAATAACCTTTATTGTCATTGTACATATATACAACGAAATTGATTTAGCCCCATGATGGCGAACCTATGGCAATGTGCCACAGGTGGCACGCAGAGTCCTCTCTGCGGATATGCCAGCCGTCGCCCCAGGCCAGCTGCACCGCGCATGGGCGCATGCCTCCTGCCGGCCAGCTGGTCTTTGGGTCTCTGCCGCACATGCACGAGGGGGTGCATGCAGGGAATGCGTGTATGCATTGGGGGGGTGCATGCATGGGGCCTTAGCATTGCATTATGGAGGTTGGCATGCACGCGCCCCTTCCGCACCCTGGTTTGGGTCTGGAAAGCCTCCTGCACCAAGGAGCCAAAATGGGCTGCGGGGGGCATGCGCTGGGGACACACAGGCATGTGCGGGGAATGCGCCCACAGGCATATAGGCATGGGGCGCATGCACGGAGGTGCTCACATTGCATTTTGTGGGTTTGGGCACATACATGTGCATTCACGCATATAAATTTTCTAAATAAATAAATGAATGAATTGTGGGCAAGGACTACCTGTAACGATCCTACAGAAGATAATGCTCTATAATGAATAGGAGCGGTGTGCCAAGGCTTACTTTGTCCATTTGCAAGAGATAGAAATCAATGAAATCCTGCGGTTCATGCCAGTTCCGGTTCTCCTTATGCAGTGTAATCTCCTTCCTGGCAAACGAAACGATCGTCTCCAGAGCAGCTAAGGCAGTCTGGTGAGGACCTGGCAGATGCTTCATGATATGTGGGAAACCCTCATAGAGCTATAAAAGAGAAAGAGAGTAAGAGAGGGAGAAGATTTCTTTGGAGATTCTCAGTCATTCAGGTCAAGGGTGCTTTTTTCAAGAGGCAACTGATCTTTTCTGGGGTTTTTTCTTTCGAAGACGTTTCGCTTCTCATCCAAGAAGCTTCTTCGGCTCTGACTGGATGGCACGGAGCTGGCCGCTCGTTTGAAGATAGGAAAGTCCACATTTTGGACAGAGAGGACCTCTGGTTTGAAAGAGGGGTCAAAGAAATGGTATAGGGCAGTGAT
>JANHFK010005144.1:20000-35398 GCA_036250565.1 Sibynophis collaris | reverse complement strand
CACTTTACGAATGTTAAAATCTGGTCACCTTAGCCTTGGGATATCATTGTGAGTTGCCCTGGCTTCCACTAGTGTTCCAAGTGCATTTCAAGGTGTTGTGGAGGGCATCACTTTTGAGAAGGGTAATCTAGCCAAACCTGTATCCTTTCACAATGCATACCACTTTGGGTACAGCATCCCTGATTGTTAACTCTGCTGACTGAGACTGATAGGAAATAGAGACTGATGAAATCTGGAGAGCTGTGGTTTGTTATTCTGCCCCTAGTATCTGGCGTGTTTTACAAATATGCATTTTATATAGATTTCATGTTTTACAAATGGTAAATAATGTGTATCACAAGACATACTAAGGATATACATCTCCAAATAAAGCAGAGTATACAGAATGTATTTTTTATATATATATTTTCCCCAGAAAATGTCCATTGCATACCTGATACAAAAAGTCTAGCACTGTTGCTCTGACGTGTTTCTCCAGTGTATCTGTGCCGAGTGATACATCGGTAATTATACAATCCATCTTCATTCTGTACATCTATAATATACAAGGCTCCCGTGGATGTGATGAGAAATCTAGATCCTAAACAACATAAGAATATGCAGATTTTAAAATATGAAAGAGTTTTGGTATTCTCTTATCTAGTATAACTGAAAATTTTACTAACAAGTATTAAGGATATCCATTGTTGACAGTTCAATTTTTAAAAGATTGTTGTATTCGCAGTTATTTAATTTAAGTGCTTTTTCTAAACAAAAATAAATAAATAAATAAATAACCTCTAGTTGTTATATAATTAATGAATAAACATTAAATCAGTGTTCATCATAGATAGCATAGGCACTGTAAAGCTATTTTAAGTAAAACAGAACATTTCTATATTTGTGTTACCTCTGAATACAAAGCTGAGAAACATGTTAATTATATAAACTAATACACATAATTACATATGATGATACATGTAATAAAATAGTTTCAGGAAAGGAAAGAAAGAAATTGGAAGGAAAATGAGGAAAAGCCAACATGCATAAAGATGAATTCTTTAAACATAATTTGTATCCCACCCTTTCTGTAAATAGCTTGTGCTAGCATCCAAGGGCATTCATTGATATTTTATTTATGTAAACTTCTTGAAGTTTTTCTAAAAACTATTGCCAAAAAGATGGCTTAAATTCAGATTTCTTATATGGCACAGTCTACCCCTTAAGCAGCTCTGCAAACATTAAAGATGATGGAAAGGCCATGATGCCCTCCAGTTTATTTGAGACTGCTATTCCCAGAATTCTTCACTTGTGAGAATGAAGATAATTTAAAAGATAAGTTAGTTTAAAAGAAAGTGCAAAACCTGCACATGAGTGTGGCCTAATGGAAATGTTTCTATCTATGTATGTGTCAGTATATAAGAATTTATAAACTGGAATAGCCATAACAACAAGTTAGTCAATGGGAACTGTTTGGTGACAGTTCACCAAAGAACCCCTTCACCAGAGGACCCGATGGCAAGTGAGGCTATCAACCCCCCTTTACTATCAAAACCTTGATTGTAGTGCCAGAAAAGGAGGCCCAAGAGGAAGTCAAGGCCGTCATAGATAGTGGCTGCACCAGATGACTGATCAGCCTCCCCATAGTTCAACAGCTAGGGATAGGCATGAGATCCTTAGCGCGCCCCATCCATTTTGAGTAAGTTGATGGGACACTAATAGGCGGAGCCCCTGCCACCTTAATCACTGAGCTGGTTAGACTGGATATGGGACACCACCGAGAACTCATCTGATTCGTCGTAGCCCCCAAAATGACTGAGTCAATCATATTGGGGCTAGCTTAGCTAGATAAATGGGGACAACCATCACATGGGAAGATGGTTACTGAAAGCTAAGATTAGGCCCACTGTTGCCTATCAAGCCAGACAGATGCCAAAAGGCAACGAACCCCAACTGCTCCAGCAAATTTCCTGGCAGCCCACAAATGCCAAGGGAATACCAAGACCTCTCAGATGTCTTTAGCGAGCAGGACTGCAACTTCCTCCCCCGTCGCCACCCAACAGATTGTGCAATTGAGTTCATGCCAGGAGCAAAGCTGCCTAAACAAAAAATGTACTCTATGACCCCAAAAGAAATTGCCGAAGTAAGAAAATACATTGATGCCAACTTAGCACGGGGTTCATCCAGTCCGCCAAATCCAGAGTGGCAGCCTCCATACTATTTAAAAAGAAAAAAGATCGGGGGGATGAGGCTCTGCGTGGTTTTTTGTGGAATTAATGCTGTGTGCGTGGAGAACACCTCCCCCCATGAAGGACATGCTAAGCCTCCTGAAGTGTTCCAGGAGGCCTTCCAAAATGGGGCTTCTGGAGTGGCCCAGGAGGCCATCCAGGCCCAAAATGGGGCCTCCAGAGTGGCCCAGAAAGCGCAAAACAGGGCCTCCAGAGTGCTCCAGGAGGCCTTCCAGCCCTGGAGGCCATCTTTTTCTTTGGATCGTCAGGGCTGCCACACTTAGTGCTTGGGAAACTGGGAGGGGGGATTGCATGGAGTTGCATGTTATATATAAGCTGAATCATGTGAATGAGTGTGCTTGGTTATTTCAGTTTTATATTACTTTTGCTTGATTTTGCTCATGTTTGAGATTTGTTTTTAATGGATGGACTCTGAACAGTGTCATAAATTATGAGTTGGTGTCCTTATAAATTTCTTAAATATAAAATAGTACACAAATGAATAAAGCTATTATATGTAAAATGAGTTGTGGGTTAATATTGGTATTACTTGGTTAAATATTTATAGTCTCCTTTTAAGAAAGTTGGCTGATATTGTGGTTACAATTTATTTTTAATCAAACAATACAAGAAATAACTAACATAAATAAAATGTGCCCATACATAAAATAGCAGCATCAATTCATACTTAAAGTAGTACAAAATAGAACTGACTACTTTTTTAAAAAAAAGATAAACATCTAAGAAGAAATTAAAATATTTATAAACAAGGTTTAATATCCATACAGTTATATGAAGATATGTTTCCCTTAGATCGCAAGCTTTCATTCTTCAGCTCCTTATCTTCATGTTCAAAACAGCCAATTTTGCAGTCTATTCATTAAAACTGCCACCAAGTGCATATTGCAAATAGAGATTATTCAAACTTCTTCGCATCAATCTAACAGATGCTTTTCTTATTACCACAACAAAGAATGATGCTAAATTTTATGTACCAGATTTAAGAAATGCTGTTATTAAACTGTGAAAGTTGCCTGATAGATTCAATTAAGTTCTTTCAAGACATTTGTCAGTGATTTCTGATGCAGTCTAGATAAATTCGTGGGCAGAATTCATGCTCTTCTTTTTCTTACACATTAATATTAGCAGTGCATATTCATTTGTTTTTTCAATAGTATATTGACATGCAAAAATATTAAAACTATGCTTCCTGTTATGAAATGAAGAACATTGTGTCTTTTGATAGGCAACAACCACTACTAACCCTGTTTAGGCCTGGTAATCAATCTCATTCTGCTTCAACCACATAATTAATACCATGCATACATTATTGTAACCTATAGCAGTAACTTGACCGAAATCTATGGGAACACTTTAGATATATTGGTTATTCAGATTAATTTCAAACATTTATTTCTTATCTTCTTGGATTTCTTCACTTCCACTCAAACAATAAAACAAGTAAGGTAAACTAGAAACTATTTTTTTTTTAAGTTTCACTCCACTTTATGTGACATTAAAAAAAATAAGAAAACTAACCTTTAAATATCATTTGTGTCTCATTAAAAGATTACCAAACTGGCAAGTAACATAAATTCTTTAAAGCTAACAGTACATTGGTAAATAATAGAGTTGTTACCGTGACAACATAAACATATTCACATATTCACACACATACATACTGCCCCAAAGAGGAGCAGCAGCAAATAGAATATCCAATTTGATAGGAGAGGCATGATTATAATTCTATGCCTTCTTACCTCTGGAAACATTTTTTCTGAACTCTGACTGCATAGGTTTAATGTAAAAAAATACTAAACTTGAAACAAAAGTCTACAAAAAAGTACTGTTTTTACTGAGTGCAATAAAAATCCAATTAAAGAAAAAAAAATCTAGCTTGCATATGACTATTCCTTTTTATTCTATGATTTTCTCTAGGTAAACATCTTGTTATTGTGATTCTCTTTCCAAAGCAAGGGTGATCCATCAGTTACTTTCTGGCAACTGATATTAGAAAGTGTTGCTATGAAAAACATACAAGAATTACGTTCTCACATGCCCTGTTTTCAGTGTTTTGTTTGCAAAATGCTTCCAAATTTTTTAAAAGGTGAAAGATTTATACAATCTGAAGAGAAACCAGAGTATTATTTGATTTGGGGTTTTACCGATTAATAGGTTTGTTGTTATAGAAATGACTAACTTATAATATCATTATGTAAAAGCAAAAAGTTGAGATTTGATGTTACTATCTGATTCCACTGCACCAAAAGGAGTCGGAAGTCAATGCCCTTTCTTTCTTTTTTCCCCTTGCCCCACACTTTTCCTTTCCCTTTTTCCTCCCCTATTTTTCTAGTATTTTCTTTTGTACTTTTGTATTATATATTATAAATTAATTTTAAAAATGCTTCCAAATTTTTTAGAAGACAATCCCACGCCGTATTCTCATAAACCAATAATACGAGTTATTACATCAAAATCAATTATAACTCTTTCACAACTACTTCACCACAATGCATACTGATACCTTCTATCATCTCTACTAACTTTCTCTGTTTATTATCTGTAAAAACATGCAAAGAGTTCCACTTCAGAAAATTGTATTACACTTCATGGTCAGCATGAGGGCTTGGAGGCTTGCCAAGGTCCATAAGCATGTAGGCCCCCAATGCCCATTTTTGAAACCTAGTTCTGCTCTCTAAAAATAAGCAAGTAATGAGTGAAACGAGAAGGACCAATAGCCCCTGTTCCTCTCTTGGGAAACCCAATGTATCGGCCACAGAAACATTCATGTCCCATGATAATGTTGCATGATCGAATCCAGTGAAAGACTGGGTTCAATCTTACAAAAGAAATATTATTTATTTATCTATTTAGTGGAGTTGTCTTAGATGCAATTCAGACTCTCATGGTTTCTGATATCCATCACTCCAAAACTTACACTGTACAAATAATGAAACACTATTATATAAACAAAGCACAATAATATTACAAACAAAACCTAACATACAAATTATGATAGTAAGGAGGAAGTAGATGAATCCCACAAAAAACACCATGTGGTAATGGCTGATGTATGGGGTTTGGTTTCTCTGTTTTATAATATGCAAAATGTCCGTATATATGCCTGTTTATGGTCTACAATAAAGAAACATAGCAAGCCATCAAGTCTGTCAAACATCAGCTATTAGTGAATCTGAGACTGAATTTCTAGACACTCGATATTTGTTGCTGTGCTAGAGATTCTAAAACTGTTAAGAAGATAGATAATTTTAGACCAGGAACTGAAGGAGGAAGGGAACTTTAGACTATTTTGTCCCATCTGGGAATTAGCATTTTATTTCAGAAAATGTTGTATTTTGAAAGTTTTAATCTGCATGTATAACCATCTTCACCATTGATCTTGGATTTTGAAATTTAAGAAGAAAGGTTGCAATGTTAAACAGCATTAGCCATAGGGAAATTACCATATTCATGTAATCCAAACAATGAAACTGCATCATATACTACTGCTGTGATCATGATTACTGGTAGTCATTTGGTTACAGGACTCTGGGTTTCTACCCTGAGGTGTAGCATTACCCAATTTTGGAAGAAGGTCTAGTATGCGTTAACAAATGTAGTGATATGGTATGCCAAATAAACATAGATTGAAGTGAGGTTTTCATTGCAAGCCCACCACATTAATTATAGGAATTAAGTTGAAAAAAATTACAACAGCAAATATTGGATTTTTATAATTGTCAAAAGAGGCTAAAATCTGGTAATTCAGTGACAAAAGCAGCATTTAAAATATATTCATGCAAGTGAGGAGTTATGTGCAAAGAAAAAGCAGAGACATTTCCAGTCCTAATATTTTACATGCTTACAAACATTTATGTAAGAAGCCATCCTCTGTATGCTAATCGGCAACCTTAATGTTTCCCTGCATGTGATAAATAATGCAAATTTCCCATGCGTAATAAAATATGCAATATATTATACATGAGCAGAGCTCTGACTTTGAACATAATTGTTATTAGGCAGGCAGTTGTGGAAATAAAACTTCAGCTGTATTAATACCATAATGTAAACAGGAACCATGAAAGAAAATAACTCAGCCTGATTGATTGGTCACTGAATTAGGAAACTGTAATACAAAACAACCAGCTAGTCAGGATATTTTTAGAGTTTCAGTTAAGTAAGGGCTAATAGAGGAAAGAAAAAAGCCCTATACAATCCTTTGTTTATATTCTTTTCTCACAACCAAAGCAGACTTGTTTTAGATTAAAATTAAAATGGCACAAGTTAATTTAATACAGTTAATGTAATTGCAACTCATATCCTAGATAACTTCTAAAGGTTGTCCCTAAGACTTGAGGGAGAGGGATCAAATGAGGCCATAAGGCTGTGGGTTATGTGGTGTGATACCAAAGAAAGATCCGAAGAAATATTAGGGACAGAAATGTACATCCGAATTTAATTCTGAAAAACAGAATACAATGTATTAAAATATTATTAAAAGAGATCAGATTTATATATGAAAAGAAATAGTACTGCTAAAGAGTAAAGAAATCTACAGTTGAGTCAGACTGGAGATGGGTGTAGTATTCCCAAAGCAATTCTTTAGAACTGAATAAACTGCAGTTGGAGAGGGAAAAGACTCTGATAATGGTGCAGCTAAGTGCTGCTTTAAAGATTCTCTCCTGTTTCTTCACATACTGTGAAGTATTGCTGCATTTTAGCAGAATACTTTTAGACAAATGATACCAAACAAACAAACTTGGCATCTTCAAAGCAGTGTCTTCCACTTTACAATAAATTATACTTTCCATTGTTCCTGATAATTTTCCATGCTAGATGACACCAATTAGAATTGCAGTTTAGATCTCCGGGAAAGATATGGCAAATCTGAAGATGACTCTATTAAAAGCAGAGATAACTACAACAGCAAAATGAAGAGCTGGCTATTAGACTGGCTCTTTGTAATTCCTCTCTGAACAAGGAGAGGATTTGGGATCATTCAAAAATGCTTCAGACAGTTGCTCCTTATGAGGAGACTGCAGGATAGCAGTCTCAGGAGATTTTACAGCTCTGGGAGACAAGAGAATACCATTTCTGTTCAGACCACAGTCAGCACCTTTACAGACACAAGCTTCAATACTTCTTTTTCTAATCAACTTTGGAAATTGCTTGTTAACTGTTTATTAGCTATTAGCACTTTGCCTTGTTAAGTCTTGTTGGAAGAAAAATCCAGTCTGATTCCAAGCTGGGAGGGAAAAAAATCAATGGTGGCTGGCTACAAGGAAATAAGGTCTTTGTTTAGTTGGTTTCCAGAAACATGGTGGCAGCATGTTTCTGGGGTGTCTGACAAAATGACTGAGTCGATGGATCTTTATAGGGTTCTGGGATTTTGTGTTTGAGATGCTCCAGGGGGTTGTGCAATTAGTGAGCCTTATGTATTTTGGTGTCTTAATGGTGGTGGGTAAATCCTATTATGTCCTAAAGGTCATGTCCTGTCTTGTCCTTAGAATTTGGGTGGGAGAATGTAAATTCTTAATCCCGTCAGCTCCAGCCTTCTGTGGGAGCTCGTGGCTGAAGGCAATTAGAATAGAATGAGCTAGAAGAGACCTTGGAGGTGTTCTAGTCCAGCTCCCTGCTCAAGCAGGAAAACCTTTACTGTTTCAGAAAAGTGATTGTCTAGACTCTTCTTAAAAATATCCAGTGATGGAGCGCCCACGATTTCTGGAGGCAAGCTGTTTCACTGGTTAAATGTCCTCACTATTAGGAAGTTTTTCCTTAATTCCAGGTTGCTTCTCTCTTTAATTAGTTTCCAACCATTGTTTCTTGCCCTGCCCACTGATGCTTTGGAAAATAATTTGACTCCCTCTTCTTTGTGGCAGCCCCTCAAATACTGGAATACTGTTATGATGTCACCCCTAATTCTTCTTTTCTTTAGACTAGGCATTTTGTTTATGAATTCATAAAAGATCAGAAAGATTGGCCTATAGTTTTTCTGAATGGATACCAAATCTCCATTCCAAAAGATCAGTCTCTTCTGCTTGAGGCTATTTTCCTATGGCAGGAAGACTCCACGGTTAACATCAGACCAACAATTGAGTAAACAATACCACAATCAAGAAACTTTCAAAAAGCCAACAGCCCAACCAAAGAATTTCTAAGACCACCCCCACTAACACTGACAGGGCTCGCTCCCAGAATATAAATTGACAGCAAACCATACTTCTTACTAGCACTGATGATGTTACCTAGTTTGGGTAATGAAGCTTCTGCAAGAAAATAAGAAAGCTCAGAGAACACGAACGACCCCTAATTTCAACTCTGAGCTACAAATATTCTCCTTTATTGACAAGTTGTTATCTCTGGTAACCCTTAATGGACTTTTATTGACTAGAACTGAATGATAAGGTGTTAAGGACCTCTTTTTCTTTTTGATAAGATATGACACATGGGAAGAAAATATAATTTGTTATATTTTAAGAGAAAGTAATAAGTTACTAAATTGTTTATATATATGGTGAAAGAGGGAGCCATTTCTTTATATATTTCTTTTCTTTTTCTTTAATGTTCATTTTTTAATTTTCTATTTTTCTTTCCTTCTGCACTGCTTTTTATTTTTATTCTTTTTTTTAGTTTGTATTAGTTTGTATTTTTTAATTGTAATGGTTAATAAAATTATTAAAAATGAGTAGAAGCATCTGTAGAACACCAAGTTAAAAAGTCTGCTCCAGATGAATGAAAACATTCAAGAAACATCAATGATAATATTTACAAGGATATAGTTCCAAGATCCCAACCTGACAATGTCATTAACTATACAAGCATATTGCTATCAATTCTCACGAACACGTATAACTTTAGTGTAAGTATATTCTTTGTGATTGTTGTACTTCAATGCAAAGTGAGAATAATTCTTACTACTTGGAAACATACAGTTTAAAAAAGTCATATTATTTAAAAAGTAGGGAATATTCATATATATTCTAGAACTCTTCCCAAAGCACAATGCTCTTCTGTATCAATCAAAATATTTGGCTTCTGTGTTTTGATCTACACACTTTAGTCCACCCCGCATATGTTCACTAGCCTCCGTAGAGATAGAAGAGAGAATGTTGCAGTGCTATAGTAATTGATTGTGCAATCTGAGCTACACCTGTGCTATCTATGAAGCAACTAAATATGCAATCTGATTTGCCAAACATTATTAAAAGCTCCCTGATATCACACCATTGCACTACCCTTTACAAATCATCAGCCATCTATTCAAGCCTTCAAACCTGATTATCAGCACTCTTTCTGACGCCACTTCAAAGCCATTAGTCTGATCAAAAAGCTGTCCCTTTGTGCCAAGCATATATAAACCTATCCCCACTATCATTGTTCCTAGTTACATGACAACATCGATGTCACAAATAGCATTAAGTGTTAATATGCTAAAGATTAATATTTTTGAGGCAACTTATAGGTGATAGTAAAGTATGTGAAGTATGTTCATAACACTATCAGGTTTGATTGGTTTTCTTTCCTTTCATTGATTAATTAATGCTCTTTTCAAAATCATAATTTTCAATATGACAGATATATTCATAGATATTAGTCTACACCATCCAATGTGGTTTGATCAATCATGATTTTCATATACAACTTTTTAATAAGATAGAGAAGATGTGGACCAAGTTCTAAGCTTGTTATAAGCAAGTTATAAGCCTAACACACACACACACAGAGTATTCCTTACTAATGGCTATTATTAGTTTCTCTGGTCACATTTTGCTTACTATGCTGAAGTAGAAAAACTCTATTAATCAAGATAGACATATAACCACCACCTGGGTCACCTTTCTTAGCCCCCTTAGAAAAGCAACAAAATATCAGTTCAGCTATAAAACATTTAAAAAACAAAAGACTCTTGACAACACTAAGAAAGGATATTTGAAAGTGAGAAAAACTATTTTTGATCCAACATACTTTGGAACTGGGAGATATAGCATAAAGAGAAGGGGATTTATTTAATAATAGCTGACTGAAATGTGATTTTTATCCCTGGAACCCTTTGAAATATCTAATTTATTGTTTAATGTAATTGTGCTGTAGATTTTTGCTGTAGTTGACATATTATTTAACATTAGTTCATTCAGTAGAAATCTAAGGAAATCATGGCTCTTTTTAGGTTGGAATCCTATGTACCAGGAGTTAAGTACCATGAAGCATTGAAGCTGATGTTTAATTATAAGTTCTAGAATATACTACCAGTGATGTGGGATAATAATCCAATTCAGTGTACAGGATGGTGGTGGGGAGGTGGGAGCAGAGAAGGTGCATTTCAATCAGATCTTGAAAACTTAGCTCCATTTTTTAAAAAATGGAAAATCCAAAGCTAGTGTTTGAATTTTCTTAAAACCCTACTAATAAGCTTGGTTTCATTCAATTAAAATTAAATGTCCAAACCATGCCAGCAGCCAGTATATTATATGCTGTTTTCATGCAAGTACATTTCAGCTTTTCATATAGTTGGCTACATGCAAAAATGACATGTTTGGCCTGTTCTTATCTTAGCATGAGACATCCCAACTGTTTTATCCCTTTAAAGAAAAAAATCACGACTCCTCAGATTTTAGAAGGGTTATTGGTATTAATTTTGACAACTTTATAATGAAGGAATTATATTCAATTTTTTTGTGTATGTTAAAATCAATTTTTATTTTTAAAACTTCCTGAAGTTAATTGGTGAGAACTATTGTATATTACATTGTTTAAATAGGAAGATGCTGGAACAAGAAGAGCTGGGGCACATTTGCAAAATAATCTCAAAAATAGTAAAAACTAGGTTAGATTTTTGAGTTGAGGCAATGGGTAAAGAGTGCTGTCATCTAATAAGGTCTGTTCTCAGTAATTACAGTGACACAATCTGATCAGTGAGGACTAAGTATCTTCATCTGAAAGGGATCGGATGAAATTAGTGCTGATGTAATAAGTACCATTTGTCACTATTAGGGAGAGGTGTTGACAGGCCCCTGCTGTTGCCATAGCAACCTTTGCAGTTTGGAATTTCTTTGTGTGGGTTTCAACTATAACAATAGTCTAGGAGTTAAATAAAATATTGTTAAGGTAAGTTAATAACACTCTCTTTTTCTGGCTGGGTCATTTAAGGCCATCTACCATAACAGACCATTTGAAATTTGCAAATATCAAAGTACTTTACCCTGGCATCTGAATTAAATCCTGACTTATTGAAAAAATATAGAAAAATAGCAAATATTAGTAATATATAGTTAACCGTCACAATAACAGAAAACTAGAAACAGAATGTGGTCTGATATTGAAATGTCTTACAGAGCTTACTATGCATTGCAAGGATTCCAGTCTTACATGGAAAATGACTTTAAATCCCATGAGGGGCTATGTTTGTTGCTAATTTTCCTCTACACTGAGTGCTTCCTGTTTCTCTGAGACATATGCTTCCTCTTATCTTCCTCATCGTGTTCCACAAAATGCTTCTCTTGTCCACTTTGAGGTGCTTCATTTGATAGGCTCTTACAGGCTCTTCTATCTTTTCTTCCCACAAGGATACATTGCATTTCCAGCCACTGCAGTGTGAATTGTCTTCAGGCAGGGTGACATACATTTCAGATTCCCACAAATTTTCCTTTGCTGTCCATGTTCCCTGAAGTTAATTGGCATCTCTACACGCTCATAGCACAGATACATAGCCTGCCATACTGCCCTGTTCATATACTCGGTGAACTAATTGTGTGGAGAGCTGGCTTATTGATGTCTTATGTGTAATTAAATTATGGTGACTATACCAACTTCACAGATGCATTTTCTACAGGATTATATTGACTCTAGCCTGGATTTCAGGCCTTCCAAAAGTGCATGTATTGCCACTGAAACTGAGTACTACTGAGTCTTGCTGCCTTTCCTTTTTTCTTTTCCTGCCTTATAGACTTTTCCAGAGAGCTAGGTCTTCACACAATGTGTCCAAAGTGTGACCATTTCAGTCTGGTCATTTATGACTCAAAAGAGAACCCAGGGTTGATTCCTTCAACAAGCCATTCATTTGTTTTCTTGGCTGGCTATGGTATTCTGAGGAATACCAATATCAATATTCTTCCTATCCTCCCTAACCATTTTTTTGGTTCCATAGAGTGTCATAGGGAAATCAAAAGCTTTTCTGTAATCAATGAAGCACATATTGATGTCATTTCAGTATTCTATGGCTTTCTCAGTTATCTAACATTCAAAGGATGTTGCTTTCCTTGCTTGTTAGTTACATATTTTAATGAGATACAGAAAGTCATTAACTTACAACCGCTTGCTTAATGATTCAAAGCTCTGACAGCCAGGCCTACATGACCATATTGTGGGCACTTGGTAACCAGCCCCCATTTATAGTTGCTTTCAGCATCCCACAATTACAGGACCACAATTTATGACATTTCTGCTGGAAACTGGTATTTAAGTCTACTTTCTAACAAAAACACCCATAACAAACAATGAATTTTCTTAATAACTGTCATGTTCACTTAACAACTGCTGAAAAAAGTGATGAAATGAGACTAACTATACAGTCTGAGAAAAATGGAACACAGAAGCTTACACTGTGATTGGATGCCACAGCCAGCCAGGAACTCAGAAGAAGGTTCACTCTTACACTTTTAATATCTTACATCAAATTTAAATGAAAAGAACATGCTTGCTGTTTTAAGCAATATTATTGTGGTCTTATCACAATATCATAGTTTAATGTCTTCCTGCACAACAATGGATAATACAGGTAGTCCTCGACTTACAACCATTTGTTTAATGACAGTTCAAAATTATGACAGTGTTGAAAAAGTTACCCATGACCAGTCTTCACACTTACCATCCTGACCCTGTGGTCATGTGATCAAAATGTGAGAACTAGTATGTATTTACCCCTGATCACATGATTGCAACCTTCCCAAGGGGCAAAGTCAATGGGGAAGCCAGATTTGTGTAATGGTCCCATGATTCACTTAATGACTGCAGCAAAAATATTAAAAATCAAATGTAATTCACTTAATAACTGTATTAGTTAGTGATGGAACCTTTGGTCCTAATTGTGGTTGTTTATTGAGGACTATTTGTAGAATTTTCATGGATGTAGTGAGGGGCTTCAGCAGAAGTACAAACACAATTCTTGTGAATATTTCAAAGCCAGTAATTTGCCCAACTTCTAGCTGTTAATCTGCTATGTAATTCTTGGCCCTCTTCATTTCAGCAGAAACTAAATTATGCACAATAAAGATGCATGAGGCCATTGGGTTCTTTTACATTGTTTATATAAATCACTTAATTCAAAATTTTCTTGGTGCATAATTTGATTTTGCACAGATTTCTTAACAGCTATTGACAGTGATGGCTCTAGAATCTAGTAAGCCTCTGAATATTGGCAGCCAGAGAACAATGTGAAATGACTTTTACTTTTGTTTTGATTTTATGTTATCCAGATGCAACTGGATGGCCACCATGGGAGTACATGATGTACAGATCCTGTCAAATTCTGTTGTGTTATTATTTGTATTCTGCTCAAATTGTATTTGGAGATAAGGGAGCAATGGATGTTCTTGTAATTTAGTGAACATTTCTTTTGGCAAAGATTTGCTATTATATTTACAAGTAAGGTAAATCATACAACACATAGTCCATTAGTTTTACAAGCACCAAAGTGTATATTATCGCCAAATTCCACTGTTTGCAGACTGCTAATGACACACACATTTGCTCTTTACTTTATTCACAGTTTTAAATGATTGCACTAAGTGACAGAAAAACTGTTGAAGAAATTCAGCATGCAAATCAAAAGTTTCTGTTAATTAATACAATGAACCAGTAAGTACAGGTATACCTTGTATGCTTGATAAGACAATGTTCACAGTGAAGTTGCTTTGAAAGATTCTAGACACTGATGTGGCTATAAATCTATATAGCCAGTTACTTTCCTGATTACTGACATGTTAAACTGAAAATGTGCAAACAAATGCTGTAATAGAACTTGGAATAGTTTCTTTTATTCCTCTTATTGGTATCATTATGATTATCATTACTATGTTGCTTTGCATGTACACCGAGAGCTTTTGCACTGGTGTCAGCTAGCCTGCTGCTTGCTGCCATAGAAAAGGGGGGGGGGATTTTATGGCAGATGCTTTGTCTAGGTTGCCCCAATACAACAGATCTAAAGCCAAAGTGGTCCGACATGTTATCCCCTCGAAGTAGCTAACAGTCCCGGTAACCACTAGAGTTCAGGGGAAGAAGGAGCCCGAGATTCCAAAGGAACTGTGTGAGAAGCTTAAAGAAGCACTAAAGGTTGATGAATGGCTTACTACTCATCAGAATGACTGCACCATATGTGATGGACTGGCTTGGGTCACAGCCAAATTATATGTGCCCTCAAACTTGAGGGGCACCATATTAAAAGGCACTCATGATAAGTCAGCAGGACATTTTGGATTTGTAAAAATCCTGCACTTGGTTAAGAGGCAGTTTTGGTGGCCTTCTTTGAAGAAAGACATTGAAAGCTATGTGGCCAGCTGTCCAGTTTGTGATGCAGCAAAGAAACCTCCAGCTTAGGGTTCTAGTCTAACCCCCTGCTCAAACAGAGACCCTATACTACTTCAGACAGGTGACTATCCAGGCTTTTCTTAAAAACCTCCAGTGATGAAACCCTACAACTTCTGAAGGTTAGCTGTTCCATTGGTACTTGTCCTCACTGTTAGGAAGTTTCTCCTTAATTCCAGGTTGTAATGGGTAATTGAGTAATTTCCATCCATTGCTTCTTGTCTTGCTTTTGGATGCTTTGGAAAATAAGTTGACCCCCTCTTCTTTGTGACAACCACTCAAATACTGGAATACTGCTATCATGTCACCCCTAGTCCTTCTTTTTTCTAGACTGGCCATACCTCATTCCTGCAATTGTTCTTTATATGTTTTTATCTCAAGGCCCTTAATCATCTTAGTTGCTCTTTGCACTTTAAAAAGTAATAATAATAATAACCGTATTTTTCGGACAATAAGACGCACCGGTGTATAAGACACAACAAGATTTCGAAGAGGTAAGCAAGAAAAAAAAGAGGTTTGCTCTCTCTGGCCCCCAGGAGCACTCTGCAGGCCTCCCAAACCCTCTGTGCATCCTGTTTTTTGCAAAAAGGGGCGCGCAGAGGGCTTGGGAGG
>JANHFK010005140.1:51501-65038 GCA_036250565.1 Sibynophis collaris | reverse complement strand
GCTTAGCACATTGTAAGCCGCCCTGAGTCTTCGGAGAAGGGCGGCATATAAATCAAATTAATAAAATAAATAAATAATAAATCCTCCAGCCAGCATACTAACTGAGGAACTCCGGGAGTTGAAGTTCACGCATCTTATAGATGCCAAGACTGAGAAACACTGAGCTAGCTAATACTTAATAATAGTGATCTCACATACTTTTTAGCCTATGCCAAGAAATGGCAATTGAAATCTGTGAACTGAAGGATAAATAACTCTATAGTTGCACCTTTTCAACTATCTGGCCTCCTGTTTATTCAGCTTGTCTACTGAAAGTTAAAATAGTGAGGACATGAATTCAAGCAGAAATTCAGCACTATCAAACTCATCTATAGTTTTTTACATTTTGAATGGTATATTTTGGCAAATTCAATATCACAAGGTTCATTAGAGACCAGTTTACATGCAGGATATTTATAGGATGGTGCTTGCAAGAATGTACTTGTCACATGTTTAATCCTCATATTGCATAATGCATTTCCACAGAGACGCTATCTCATCTCAGGAATGCAGCATGAACTTCCTTATTAAGCAGCTGTGAAAAAGTTATTGTTGCATATGCCAAGCGTTGAAGTTTATGGAACCAAAGCTCCCAACTTTAGAAATGACCAGTAGGACTACATGCCAAGACTTCTGAATAAAACAGTGAATGATTGTAAATGTAATAAATTTTGATTCCATCATCAATGAAAATGGCAACAAAAATGTATATGTATATCAAGTTTTAATCCTGTTTTTTCGGTCTTGCTGCACTGTCATATTTAATCAATCTCCAGTTGAATGCGATAGTACAGCAATCATGTTAATCATAAATTGAAAGCAGGAATCCTAAGATTAAAAACTGACATGTTTTATTTAATTTCCTTTCAAAAACATGAATCAGACTCTTTTAAAGGAGCTTACTTCCTAAAATGAATTTTTTTTCATTTTACTATTCTGATAATTAATTCTAATGAAAAAGTCTGTTCTATATTTACCATTTTCTGGACTATACCTGGCTGTTTCAGCAGAAGCAGCAAGAAAAGAAATGAACAGTTTATGTCAGAATACTTATGGGACTTAAGGCCACAAGAATGAGAAGAGACTGCTTGCTGGGTGCTTCAGAAAAGGAAGGAATGTTTATACTATATAATAAAAAAATGAAGAGATGAACTACTTTACCAAAAGGCTGCAGGTCCATACAGAATTCCTTTAAAATGTAAAATTAAAAGGTCAAACATACCCCAATACAGGGATTGTATCTCAGTATAAGAATTAAGAATGATTGGATTATGTTTTGTTGTGTATAAATTCTGTAAACATTGTGCAAAGAGCCTTGTGTTAGATACAGTTTATGGATAACTCCTAACCAAAAGAGAAATATATTAGGCTGAAATGTTCCAAATTTTGTTAACTTTGATGTACTGTAATTAAGTGAACAGGATGAAACGGTATTTCTCTCGCCCAGGATTTTCTATCTTCATCTCAAATAAATTTTGCATAGCTCCTCACTCGGGAACTCAATTTTTAACAAGAACAGAAAGCACAAACTCATTTTCTGTCCTAATTCCCATTACACTACTTGACTTTCTCCCTTCCCAGCCATAATAACCCTGGCTGGATAGAGGGAAAGTCAAGTAGTGAATAACATTAAGAGGCATTAATAACATTAAGAGGTGTTATTTGGATAGATAGAGAGAGAGAAAGAGGGAGAGAGAGATCTTAATATCAGCCCAAATCAATCTACTGTAGGATAAATGACTCATTCCTAAAGCTTCTGCATTATAATATTCCACACTGGACCAGTGCAGGTTGATAGATCCTTTTCAACTTTGCAGTCTAAGGCTGAAAGACCTAAGTCCCAAAGTCACTCAGATGGTTTCCATCTCTAAGGAAGGACCTGGGTCTCCTACTCCATATCCAACATCTTAATCACTATATTGCATAGGGTTTTTTGTTTCTAATTTTCTCCCTGTATCAATGTAAATATACAAGAAAAGATTGGACAACCATTTGTCCGAGATGGTATAAATACTCCTGCCTTGGGCAAAGGGTTGGATTATATAACCTCAAAGGTCACCTCCTATCCTATGATTCTATTATTCTAAAATCCTGACATTTTCCAGGTTTTAATACAAGTCTGAAAAAATATGGCATCGCTCTAAGAGTTGCACTAACTTTAATGAGTGGATTCCTTAAAGGTGCAACATCTTTTGGGTGGAAGCCTGAAAAATGTCAGATTTTTTTGTAAAAAAGAAAAATAGGGAAATGTTGCATTAGTACAAGATTCAGGTCCTTTTTAAAATTAGTTTTGAAGCCCATAGAGCTATATTTGACAAGCCTTCGTTGTTATTACAATCTGTGAATTCTGCAGATAATTATCAGAAAGCTAATAATGTCCCAACATCTTGGGAAGAAAAGATGCTAATTATATAGGTAAAGCATCACATGACTAGATTTACCCACCACGACCCACTCGTGGGTTTTCATGTACTTATTGCTAAATACCTAGAATAGAATTACAATAGCATTAAAGATTTCTTACAATTGTTAATGAAAGTTAATACTCATGGCACATGAGACACCAGCCATAGAAGAAGAATTGCTCTATTGAAGTATCTTGGGGAAATGTTAGCATTAGACCTACACTGGAAAATCCTACCTTGCATGGGATAAGATAGTTGTCTGCTCTGAATTTTTTTAGGCAGGGGAAATCTATCCATCATATGCAACCAGAACATTTTCAACATAAAATATGAAATTAAGAACTTCTGTTATAGCACCTTCTTATGACATTTCACAAAATGTAAGGAAAATAAAAATTCAAATAGCAGTTGCACACATGAACTATAATACAAATATCTGGAGGAGTTTTATGGATACCAGATAGAAGCAACTATCTCAATTATTTCCTTAAGCACACCTTCAACCAGAGTTATCCTTAGAACAGAACCTCAGAAAACCTGTACAACTCATGGATAACAGCAGCCAGTTTTTACCTACTCTCCAAAATCTCACATAAATTAATGGATTCTTTTCTCCTAAGAAAAATAAGTACAAGTAGCTAAGAAGGTTTAGGAAGTTCCATATTTTAAAATATAGGCTGGGATAGGATGGCTGCAAATCATAATCCAAAATTCTCCAATTGGTACTAATAATTGTCTTTTGGTTACATAATTAAAATACCAGCACAGGCTAGAGGGAGCAGTCTAGGGATGAAATTGTATGACTAGTGGACCATAATGGATGAATTTTTCTTTACTAAATTATTACAGAATTAGTCATTTCAAGAGCAAGAATCTATAGTAACTTTCAGCTATCACTACAGCAATATATCACCAATGAAGACAGATTTCACAAGGCCATACCAAATAGTCTGGTAACATCTTAAGATCTATAAATCACCAGTGTGGAAATGGACATTACAGATCAGGTTTCCACGATTAGGTGGTTCCAGATACATTAGGCTACAGCTTCTAAAATCCAGATAGTTTAAAGAAAGCTCTTCATGGATCATAATTTTGATTTCAGCTCTCAGTGCAGCACAACTTAAGTTTGAGCAGGAAGTAAAAATAAATGCTTTCAATGTCCTTGTGAGTGATTCCAGATTTTCCCTCTCTGTGCCTAGTGGCCATTTATGCACTATTTTCCATGCGCCCAACCCATTCAGATTTCCAGTAGGAAAGCATAAGACCAATGAAAGGATGCTACAGGTAATCTTCAAATTATAAACATTCATTCAGTGACTTTCAACGTTACAACAGCACTGAGAAAAATAACTTATGTCCATCTTTCACATTTACAACGGTTGCAGCATCCTAATGGTCATGTGATCAAAATTTGGCTGCTTAGCAGCTGTTTCACATCTATGATAGTTGTGGTGTCACCTTTTGTGACCTTCTAATAAGCAAAGCCAAGAGAGAAGCAGGATTCACTTAACAATCATCTTGCTAACAACTGCAGTGATTTACTTAACAACTGCAGCAAGAAAGGTCATAAAATGTGGCAAAACTTACTCAACTTGCTTAGCAATATAAATTATGGACAATTGTGATCGTAAGTTGAGGACTACCTGTAGTCCTTTTCCTCAGTTTTGTCACTCCATATGATCACAAAGTGGAGTATGCAACAACACAGCATAAAGATCTTGGCGGCTAGCAGTGAATTTCTCTTTGGAGCTATAAACTGAGTGAAACCTCAAAAACCTGTTTAAATCTTATCATTTTAAAGCAGTTTGGTGGGAAATGTGAATCCATCTTATGAAGATTCCTGATACTCAGGTGAGTTCTACTTACCTTCGTTATCGGTTTGCAGCTTAGTTTGTGCACAGACCTTCTGCGCATGCGGGTGGTGGGTGGAGCCTCCCGCTGCTGTTATTACCAGTTCTAAGAACTGGACAGAACCAGTAGGAACCCACTACTGCTGATACTGTATATGCATTCTCTGCAAAGCAGCACTTTCACTTTGTACTCTTATCTTGTAAAACATTCTAATTAGTTTTATTGCAAAGCAATCATAAGACACCCTGAAGGGTTCCATCATGTAGGCCCTTTATTATTATTTTATTAGCTATTTAAAAATATTTAATAAAGGCTGCAACAGAAGGCAAAGCTGACTTTCATGTTTAGCAGATAATCCCTATTTTTGCAGCTGATGCTTTCAAAATGCTAGCCTGAAACTAAAACAGGTTTGATATTTATGTCCTGAAGTGATGCACATCAAGAGAAATTCTAAGTGCTCATGTAGATTTCTGATAACTGAAACATTTTCCCCCTATGGAGAAATCTTTTTAGTAAATACAGACTTGCCAGCAAAAGAGACACCATCACCACCTCTACCAAAAACGGGATAGAGAAGGGTCAGGACAAGGGTGTAGCTGAGGTCTTTCCCGATAAGCTTACAGTACTGGACAGCACTCAAATCCTAATTAATTTCCACCACAGATAATCCATTAGTGTTCCAACAAAATAAGCACCTCTTCTGAGCTTATAGAAATTTGGATTCAGCACAGATTCAGTTTATGTAACTGCTTTGCTATATAAGATTTGCTGGATTGTGTTTTTGTCATTTCTCAGTAATAAATATACTACTGCAAAATCATTGCTCAAGATTTGGTGTTTAGTTGTTGGAGAGAGTTAGATTCAGAGATCAACCCTTATATTCATCTGTCCCTGGGCACTGCCATCTGTGCAACTATGTCATGGAACTTATGCTAAGCCAGAATTTATTGAATAAACTTAACATGCTAAGCCAAAACCAAACAAACCATATTATTGGGAGCAACTTAGAGAGAAGTCACACACACACATACAAAATCAAAGTTGATAGTCTTACACAGGCAAACAAGGGTGATGTCAAAATTTCGTTTCACTTTGCCTGAGTAAGCTTATAGTGAACCTACCCAAGCAAAGCTTAGAGCAGCGTTTCTCAATCTCAGCAACTTTAATAAATGTGGAATTCAGTTCTGAAAATTCCCCAGCCAATATTGGGAGTTGAAGTCCACTGAGAAAATGATGTAGAAATTTATGAAACCATTTTCCTACAATCTGTCTATCAGCTGTGGTCTTGCCAGAAGCCATGGCTTCAGGAAATAGGTTTGAATACTATATATGCTTGCTGAGTTTAATAATGCAGAAAAACCTACTCTATGATCATATGGACTATTCAGGATGCTACTTATCCATCTTACAGCTATAGGGAAAAGTAAACAGACAATGTGCATTGAGACTTCTCCAATCAAGGCTAAGAGAAACAAGCTTGACTGAGTCTCAGAAATCCAATAATTATAACCTTGCCAAAAGACTCCCACCAATGTAGAATATATTCTGTTGCCTGAGTTATAGACAAACTACTCCTCTGTAACACTTGATCATGATGTAACAATGCACATGATCAGATAATAATGACAATAATTAACCTGCTATACACAGAGGAAAAATTAACCCTTTCCAGATGTGCAGAATATGTTGACCCAAAAGAAATACTAAGAAGGTTTTTTTCCACTTAATCTATCAATAGGTTAGAAGAAAGAGGAAGTACAAAAGCATACATATATTGTAAATGTCACAGGTTTGACTTAAGATGATATCAAACTCAGGCAGACAATTGCTATACACTGGGCACTTAATTGGCAGACTGGTGGCACAATCTCTAAACTGCCTTTCTCTCTTTTGCCTGTTAAATATCGGGTCCCTGTAGCTACTGTGTGAACTTGATTCATAAGGAGAGTCCAGACTTGAGGCAAGCAAACAAATATATCCATGTTCATCACCAGATAAATCATAATTGACGTTTTTAAAGCCAGACATTTCCAACAATGGCTAAACTCATGGTATAATGACTGTCAGAATCAACCACCAATCACTGCAATATTTTTTTATGTATTATTTAATAATTCTGTTATTTAATTCTATTCATGAATGACCACACAAATTCATTTATTCATAGTGTCACATAGTTTGAAAATTCCTGCTTTAAACCAGCCAATGAGAACAAATACATTCTGTGCACCAAACCTTATTGCTTGTTTATATACTAGTTACCCTAAGTCTCCTCTAAGGATTGATTGATGGCTGATATGGTTGTTTGTCCCTTGTGCTCTTTAGAGAAAGGCAGATAAGGAAAAAGCCAAGGGAATTTCTGAAAATCTGAAATAGAAAAAATTCTAAGAGGGTAGGAAAGAGACCTATGCTGGCCACGCTAATTTATTTGCCCTACAAACTTTTTGGAAATCCTCACAATCCTTTCATCCAGTGAATCTCAGTAGTGTAATTGCCAAAAGTAATGAAAACCAGAGTTATGCAATGGTCAAATCTACTCTCTTTTATTATTTCTCAGTCAATAATATTCCTGTGGTGGAGAAAAATTTAAGAAGAGGGTACTTAGCTCCTGGAAAAAAATTGGGGTAGCAATCTAAATAATAAAAATAGTGACATTTTGTGCTATTTGTTGAAAGTAGGGATTCCTTCATAAGACTCGAACTTTAGCTGTTGGTAGTGACTTAATTGAAAAGAACCAAGATGCCCAATGGGGAAAAAATGGTAAATCCTAGCTACATACATATGTATAATACGGCCTTGTATCACCCACCCACTGTGGCTCTCCCTCATTCAAAGCATTTCTTACCTGATTTCTATTATTTTATTCTGTCAAATTTGCTTTGTATATAAAAATATGTTCAAGCTTGAAACTGTCCCATTTCGAGCTCAAAAAAGGTTCAGAATGACCCATTTTCAAACCAGAACAACTCTTTCAATCTCAGAACCTTTCATATTCCCAACATTTGACACACATTACAAACAACAGGAAGTCATCAGGATAAATGTATTGATACTCATTCCCAATATGTTCTTCTGAAAGTAGTGAGATGTATTGCAGCAAAAACTTTTAACTATAGGGTTATTTCATAACTTGCCAAATTTTGCTTTTCAATTTTATTTGCAAGATACGGCCCACATATTTACACTGCCAATAATGTTTTCATCACTAGGAAATGATCAGTGTAGCATTTGCAATGAATTAGCTATGATTTTATCATAGGAAGCTGCTATGGGGAGCCAATCTCAGCATGAGATCCTGAATCAGGGTTATAGCAGTTGCCAAACAGACATTCTAGGAATCAAAGCTCATCACTAGTTCTTCCTCCTCTTGTATTAAACTGACATTTAACTAACACCTGGAAGACTCTGCCAGCTGCACTACTGTTTGTGAAGTATTCTCAATAAATTATCTTCCTAGTTTAGAAATGTGTAATTAATTGTAGTCATAGTAGGTTTTTAATCAGTCTCTCTCTCTTCCTGCTGCCTCATCAATAACTTCTATCTTTATAGGAGCTCTGGAAAAAAAAACCAAGAATGATTCATAGCTGAAACGGCACAAAGCCAAATACTCACAGCTTCTTCTGGATCTCTGTGTTGCATTTCAACATTTTGGTGGGGTTTTTTTTCTTTTTGTTTCCTTCCTCCAACCCTAACAGTTAAAAATAGTGTAAGAAGGCTTAAGATATATGCAGAGTGTAATATATATTAAGACTTGTCTGTTCTCTGTCCAGACATTTATTGCATCCTATTAGACTTAAAATATATGCAGTGAGAGTATGAAACATAGGTCTGTACACTGCTTTGATTTCAGATCCAGAAAGATATTTCAAAATGTGGGCCTACAAAGACAACACCTGCCTATAATTCCTTAAATCCACAACTTTTCCTATTTTGGCAACATGTGACAATGTGATCCCAAGAAATTGTTTTATGCTATTTTAAGGAGTTGTAGAAAGGTTCTATTTTCATACACTCTGAAATACCTGTAGCAGAGCCCAACTGAAGAATTCTGACCAGATGCAAATTATGTTTCCATTTTTACTAAGTTATTCATAAAGTACCAACTAGGGAAGTAGTAACATCATTATTTTCAATCTGAATGGTTACCTAATTTTGCACATTCAAGGCAATATAGGAATTGAAACAGTTTGGCTTTTGAAACTTGGATTTCTCAAATGATGTGTGGCACAAAGAAAGAGGAACTGAAATTCATCCATCGTTTGAAATACACAAGAAATGGGAAGGGATAGCTTTTTTGTTATAAATCCTTTTTCTTTCTAAAGCAATTGTTAACAAAGAGTTTCACAGTCTTAGGATGTCTCAGATCACATAGTGAGCAGCATATATATTTTTTATCATTTTCTTAAATTATCTGAAAGCCGTTCCAACCTTTATATACATCAAAACTCTGCCACAGTAGAAATTTTACTTCTGACAATAATTATAGTGCAAATGCTTCTTCCTTGAAATAGTTTACATCTTTTAAACCAGCAATTTATGATTTTACAAATACAGTGGGCTATTGCAGTTGGGAGTACAGTGGTATATACATGTAGGATTTTAATCTGTCACCACAATAATTAGTTCTTGAAGAATAAGTGGTATACCTGAATAGAATGCAATCCACATAAGCCATACAACCATCAGCCTTCATCTCTGGCAAGAGGAACAAATAATATGACAAATTTTGAACATTGGAAGATCAGGTAGTGAAGCAAGAAATTCAATGTACTTGAAACTTGTGTCAAAAAATAACCAAGCACTGCAATTTCATAACGCTGCTGGTGGAATCTACTAGTAGATCTGAAAGAAATTTGAAGTATGTAATTTCTTATTTCAAAGTCTAACAAAAGCAAAAACTAATAAATTGGAGCATTTATCCATTAAAGAACTTTAAAATTTAAATATGGTATCGACCACAAGTTTCAGAGCATTACATGTATTCAAAGAGACCAAGGCTAAGTCATAATTTTTCTAACTCCTTTCAATGGATAATAGATTTTTAGTAAATGAAATCACAGTTTGAAAGAAAATCTCTTAAAACTGATTCGGCCTAAGGTTCTAGCATTATTTCTAGTGTAACAAATACCTGAAAGACTGTTTGTATCCTGAGAAAGCTGTGAACAAAATAGCAAAGCCTCAGCTAACAGCTGCAAATATTTATCATTACATATGAATACTGAGAATCTCAGAAATCATTTTACAAATCATATTTTATATACTAAAATTTGATCACAATTATCACCATTTGTGTTGCGAGAGCCATCATGCAAATGGGCCGTCACTTTGTTATCAGATTTAAACTAGTTAAAGTGGAATAAATATTTCTTAATACTGATAATCCTATCCAGTGGTGTATTAACCATTAAGCCGACTAAGCACATGCTTAAGGCACCAGGTCCAAAGGGGGAACCACAAAGTTGAGAAAGAAAACAAAACCAATGAAGATTTGTACAGTATGTACAAAGGAGGGGGGGCACCAAGATTTGTCAGTGCTTAGGGCACCAGTGTGTCTTAATCCACCACTGTGTATGACTTCTTCTATATCAGTAAATGCTATTTATCTATCTGGGCCATGTCCTTAAACTTCTGCAGACATCTGCTAAGTGTGCATTGGGTTTCTGGACAGAGGTTTATTGGTGGCTTTGGTATGAAGTCTGACCAGGAGAGTGTTCTTATTTCTTATGCAGGGAAGCCACCCTCATCCCTGATTTTCAACATCAGCACCAGTGGGAAAGCTAGCAGACAGTCACAGCACTACTGGGATTGGAGATGGTTTGACAGCTAAACCCTATGAGTTTAGCTACCGAGCAGCAGTCACACCTACCCTGTTTCACCTGTCACTTCTCCCAGCCTGGGGATCAACTGTCAGATCTTAGACATGCAGAAAGAGAAGGGAGAGAGGAGGCATTTTAGTCTCCAAATTTCGGAGATGGATGAACCTGAATACCTGACAGTATCATATCTCTCTCTCCCTCCCTCTCCCTCCCTGTCTCTCTCTCTCTTTCTCTCTCTCTCTCTCTCTCTTCCTCCCTCCATCTCCTTTTCCTCCTCTCTCTCTCTCTCCCTCTCCCGCCCTCCTTCCTTCCTTCTCTCATTCTCCTTTTCCTCCTTCTCTCTCTCTCTCTCTCTCTCTCTCTCTCCATCTTTGTGGGACAATCACTCCCACTGTTCCTATGGGCTGTTATTGGGGAATAGTTTTAATGACCTTTTGGAAGAGAAGCAGTGTAAATTCATGTTCAAAATCAATCTGAAACACTGTCGTTTCAGCAACCCAATGCTGACAAAGTGGCAAGTGGAACCCACATTTTAAGAGCCACTTGGACACGCCACTAAAAATAAGATGGGGGTTGAATTATATTGATAACTATTAGCTGCTTAAGCTGAAAAACACTACATTAAGACCAAAGGAACTGTCTCAGGTATGGGTTGGACACACGATTAAGGAAACATCAGGGACATGTCCATGCCATGCTTACATGCAAGAGCTGCGTAACAATATTTTAACATCTGCTCGGGTTACTTAAAGATTGGTTACTTAAAGACTGGTTATTCCACATCCTAGATAAGATCCTGAAGAGGATTTTATTAGGAAAAAAAGAGAACATTTTGGTGTAGGACGTTTTTGTGACAGCGAAAGTGTTGTGGACAAACACTAATGTTGTCATTCCACATGTGCATTTTGGAGTAGAAAATCCTTTATAAATCTAATTCTACAATCTGAATCCGATAAGGCAAAACCTTTCAGGCTGAGCTTGATTGATATGATGGGCACAGCCTTGTAGGAGCTTGGCTGGCAATGCAAAAATGTCTTGGCCTTCCCTCCTGGGAATTGTGCCTAACTTCTCAATCAAGCCTATAATTTATTTTTCAACAGTTCTGCGGTATAAACGGATGCTACTTTATTAGAGGAGGCAGGCTATATTTCCTTGGATTGAGGTATGTTAGGAGCAGTTTCAAAGAATTGCTCAAAGGGAAATTCAAATTTAAACTAGAGACATAGATTTAAAAAAGAAAAAAATCCACCGAGGTACTTTAACCAAGGTTTTAAAGGGTACAGTCATAATATTTAATCTTTTAACTGGTATTAATTTTTGTATATATGTCTTTTAATATGACTGGAAACCGCCCTGAGTCCTGCGAAGGAGAAGGGCGGTATAGAAATAAAATAAAATAAAATTAAATTAAATTAAAATGGCATTTGTGCCTGAATGAGGCCCCACCTTACACCCGGTGGGGAACATGGGTCTCAAGGAAACACTTCACACATGCAGAGAGGACTTGATCCCACTCGATGGGATATTTATGTAGGACTTTGTGGTCCCCCATCTCCATCTCCATCTTGTTCTCAAGGGTTTCCCTGGCTGACCCAAACTGCCCCCAGGGGCGAATACTAGGGAGAAATGTGGGTTGTCTCTGGATGAGGAAAAAAAAAGAACCCCCAGGAAAAGGCGAGAGGATACCTGGCCAAAGGTCACTTCCTCCATGAAAGAATGAACCAGAGGTTGTGGGTTCTCCATCACTGGAGGGTTTTGGGAAGAGGCTGGGCAGCCATTTGACTGAAGGGTATAGTGCCCTGATGGCCTTCCGCCAACCAGCCTCTGCTGCGCATGCACAGGGTGTGGGGCGCAGGCGTGGGGGGGGGGGCTCACATTGCATGCGTGTGCCCCCCACATTCTGGGGCACAGGAGCACTGGGTGTGGCTGCCCTGCACCAACCTGGAAGCCAAGGGCACATGCGCAGGGGACGCTCTCATTGCATTTTGGGTGTGTGAGCCCACTTTGGGCACTCTGCACCAAAAAGGTTCGCCATCACTGGTATAGTGTCTCCTGCTTGAGCAGGGGGTTGAGCAGGTCCCTTCCAGCTCTATTCTATTCTGAAGAAGATTCCGTGCCTGGATTGAACCATGGGGTGTTTTATTTTTGCTGGACTTGCTCCAACCGTTCGTTTTAATCTCCTCTGGCCGAACGTCTGCATTTTCCCACCCTTTGCCTGGCCGGAGGCTACCAGGTGGAGGAAAGCAGGAAGGAGCAGGGCCAATTCAGAAGAAGGAAGGGGCTGCTTTGGACACCTGTGCTGAGAGCCTGGAGGGCAATGGAGAAAGTCTCAGGGCCAGGCTCAGGAATGGACCAGCTCTTCCTCTTCCTCTCGCCAGGCTTAGACAGACGTGCAGAATTAGAACCTTCCCCTTAGTGGGTCTTGAACCTGCTGAAGTTTCAGAACCCTCAAATAGAGGCAGCCCTTGACTTAGACCACAAATGGGATCGGGACTTTGGTTTGCTAAGCAAGGTGGTCTTTAAGTGAGTCACGCCCAATGTTAGGACCTTTTTTTGCCACGGTTGTTCAGCCGTTAAGTGAATCATGTGGTCATTAAGTGAATCTGGCTTCCCCATTGACTGAACTTCTTGGAAGCCACCTGGGAAGGCTGCAAATGGCCATCAGGTGACTTTAGGAGGCTACAAGTGCCCATTGCCCAAATTTTCATCACTGACCAGTCGTGAGCCCCTTGTTTCAACCCCATTCTAACTTCAAATGGATGCATGGTTGTAAGTAGAGGACTACCCATCAATATGTTTCTTTGGATTCAGGACTGGTGGCTGGAGAAAGGCCACTCGGAGGCCGTTTCATCCACCGGCTCCTTCCAGCGGATGAGCTCTTCCAATGCAGAGCTGCCTGGAAGATCGCTGGGAAAATCACCCGCATTGGGGATCTGCCTAGAGATCCACCAGATCCTGGGTCAGGCCATCTTAAGAGGGGTTAGGGATGGTGGTCATAACAGCTTGAGCAGAAAGTGACTGTTGTGTTCTAAATAAAGGAGCCGTAGGCTCCACTCCAGTCCGCCTGAAAGGCGGAGCGGTTAGTTCAAATTCATTGGCTGGAGCAGTCCAGCCATTTGATTGGTTGAGCTGCCGGCCCAGGCTCCTTAAAAAGGGCTGGCCGGCAAGCTATTTTTGCTGGTTGTCACAGAACCTAAAAAAGAGCTGAACTCACTTCTGCCATTTGAGTCGTTCCTTCGGCCACAATTTAACACTGGCGACCAGGATGGGATTCTGAAGGAATTCCGACGAAGCAGAGCAGCCAGCCAGCCAGGGAGCCGAGAAGACATTTATTTTATTTTATTTATTTTAATTTGATTTATATGCCGCCCTTCTCTGAAGACTCAGGGCGGCTTACAATGCGCTAAGCAATAGCCTTCATAC
>JANHFK010005139.1:75912-92041 GCA_036250565.1 Sibynophis collaris | reverse complement strand
AGGAAGTGAGCAGTTTGGGGCAGGTGGGCGGAGCCTCGTGCTGCTTTTGCCACCGGTTCTCCGAACCAGCTGCCGCTCTCCTACCTATTCTATAGAGCCGGTCCGAACAAGGAGGATTTCATCCCTGGTATAGGATCTCCTGTTTGAGCACAGGGCTGGACTAGAAGACCTCCAAGTTCTTTTCCAGCTCTATTCTGATTCTGATTCTTAAAATCATTCCCCAATCTATTTTTTTTACAAACATATATAATTATTTTTAAATAATTTAAAATATATATTTTAATTTGTGAAAGCTAATTCAGTAAATCATATTACTAATTTGGTAAAGACTTCCCAGTTATCAGAAAATCTAAGAACTGAAAATTAACTAGAACCAGATATACTTCCTTGACCAATATCCTCTCTTCCCCAGCAAATCATTACATATTAATTTGTAATCACTTGTTAAGCATTAAAAAGGATCACAATCTTTTATTGAAAAAGCCTTTTATAGTTTCAGACAGCATTATATAAAAGCATTATATATAATACAGACAGCATTATATATATAAAAAAAATTATTTCGAATGCAACTGAGATGTAAACTGGGTAGGCTGCAATTGGTGGTCATGTAAGAAACAAGGATAACTCTTTTTAAAAAGTAATAATGAGAAATGTTCATATAGCAAATGTTTATTGTATTCACAATGCTTAGAATAATGGCAGAAGCTATATTAAATGCAATGAAATTAAAGTGTCCTTGAGTTGAGGAGAGAGGTAAATTAAAATGCAAAGGCATGAAAATGTAGTATAATTTTCTTAAAATATGATTCAATGATCTATCATATGAGTTCTTCTATAACCATGATGGTGAACCTATGGTAGGCTTGCCCAAAGTGACACTTGAAGCCATGTCGCCTGGCACATGTGGTCTTGCCTGTTTGTCTTCTGATTTCTGGTATGCATGCGCACATGATGATCAGCTGTCCTTGATATGGGTGGCAGTGCCAAAAACCAGTGTATGTATGCGCGCCAGCCAGCTGATTGTCAGATGCGCATGAGCTCTATAACCCGGAAGTTCAGCTTTTTCCAGAGTGCGGCCCCAACGAGCGCTCGCATGCAACGTTTCCATGTGACCTTTTTGGCACTCGGCACTCAATTTATACTCCTTGCAAATAGCTGGTCATTTGCATTCTTTTAACCTTAAGGTGACCTTAACTATCTGCTAAAAGAATGCAAATGACCAGCTGCCTGTAAGGAGTATAAATCCTTCCATTTACCACCATCTAGTCAAAGCTGAAGAAGCTTCTTGGATGAGAAGCGAAACATTTTCAAAGAAAAACCAGAAAGTCCAGTTGCTTCTTGCAAAAATCACCTTTGGGTTATCTATTTCTAGAAAGTGGGTTCTCTTTTCACTTTAGAACAAAATACCTTGACTTATTTCCTTAACCAAAGAATATTCTTTAATATTCAGAAAGCAGTGAAACATGAAGCAAACAATCATGGAGGTAAGTTTCAACCATTTAAGCCAGTGTTTCTCAGACTCAGCACCTTTAAAACGTATGGACTTTCCCAGAATTCCCCAGATAGCAAGTCCATACATCTTAAAATTGCTAAGATTGAGAAATAATGATTTAAACAGTATTTAATCTAAGCAGCTTTAAGGAAGGTTCCCTGATACGTGCTTCTAACTCCAAGCAGCTAACTTCTATCATTAACAATATTTCTTACGAAAATGGTTTAATAAATATTAAAATGACTGTCGTTTCCAACACTGAGGTTGAAATTGAAGTAATATAGATTTTAAAAAAGTTTTTTTACTAGACCTGCTTATCCAAATTGAATTCATAAGTGCATAAACAGTTACGTATCAATCTAAAATATGTCCAAACACTTAAGACACTTTGGGACTTTTACTACCTCCTCCATTCAGAAGAAAGTTCTGCAGAAGCTGATGATGGAAACAGAGCTTCAGTTGATAGTATGCTGATATCTCATCCCATGTCGTATTTTATTGGTTTGCCTGTAAAGCTGTAAAATTATAAGGTGGTACTGTAATATTAATGAAGACTCTTTCATTTTTATTGGCTCATAAATATCATAAAGTAAATGTCAACATCAGATTTCAAAAACTATGAAGAAGCTAGCTCTAGAATTTTAAATACTAAACAGAGAATATGATTGACTACAGTATATTCACCAGTGGGACTATATTTGGTTGATAATATACTGTATTAGGAAAATAAAATATTTGCTGTCCACTATTATCATAAATTACTTCAGGAGGGTTTTTTTGCTTTTATGCTTCTGTTCACTACTTATGTATAATTCCCCTCTGAAAGTGATTTCATTCCAGTTTAAAGATTTATTTTCTAGAAGGTGAGATAAATATAGTATAATAAAATTAATGGAAAAGGAACTGCAAGAATTGGTCTAATTATACAAAAAAAATCGCTACAAAAACTAGGAAATACACAATGTTTAAGCTGTAAACTTTTGAGTACAGGAATATATCATGAGAATGTATGTATGTAATTCTGTCCTTGTTTATCTGGGAATACTAGTTGTTATATTTCTATCCTGGGGCTGGTGAGATATTTTGGTTGTTTACATAGTCATCCAGATGTTTAGACTGGATTGACATTATCCACCTATGGAGTCCTTCCCAAGCACTTGGCAGAGGCAGATCTTATTGTCAGGTAGTGTTAAACATATCTTTGAAGGATGCAAACTCTTTCAAGAAAAGCTGCTTTTTGCAATTGACTAATAGTGATTTGTCAATGCCAATGGTATTCAAATGGTGCTCCAGTTGTTTTGGAATTGCACCCAATGCACTGTTGGCCCTTTCTTTGCCCCCCCCCCCCAACCATTATATTTCTATTTACAGGCAGGTCTATGTGTTTTACTGTTTTCTTCAATTCTTTTTCTTATCCAGGTACTGCCACATGCACCATATTTTTCTTATTTACAGCTCTTAAATATGTTGTTATGTGGCAGGTGCTTGTCTGTATTGAATTCTAAAATTCCAGAGCACTTTAGCCTTTTCATTTCCTATTACTTTGTCTGCTATGTGGTTCCACCAATTGTAGTTTGCAGGCAAATGGTATTTCTTGCAGTTATTCTAATGTACCATTGTTCCTACTTTGTTAAGGTGTTACCTGTAGTTTGTGTGTGTAACTGTCTTGCAACCACTAACTAAACAGTCCACTGATTTTTCAGCTTCTTTAGAGAGGCAGCCTTTGGTGTCTGTTGTTGTATTTTCAATTCTGGCTTTGTATGCGTTTGTTCTTGAGGCTTGGTCTTCTGCAACTAGAATTAGCCCTTCTGTCTCTTTCTTCAACTTTCCTGGTCTTAAGTCATTTCCAGCTCTTGTTATCTACTTTGGCTTCTATTTTTTAATGTACTAATCATGTAATATTTTGCCTTGCCATCTCTCTTTTTTATTCTTCATTTAGAATTTCTTTTAGGCATGATTCATTGCCATCATTTTCCTGGTCTTGCTATCCATTTTCTTCATTTGGATCTTTGTTCTTGTTTCCATAGGGCCATGATGGCGAACCTATGGCACGCGTGCCACAGATGGCACACGGAGCCATATCTGCAGGCATGCGAGTTGATTTTTGTCTGGCCCCACTCACATCTCCCCTCCCAGGAGCCTCCATATGGCCTGTTTTGGATGCCAGGTAAGTAAAGTACAGGGCTCATGTGGAGGCTCTAGTAGGGCGTTTTCAGCTTCTGCAGGGCCTCGGGTGGGGGGAGGCCATATTTGCCCTTTCCATGCTCCAAGAAAGCCTCTGGAGCCTGGGGAGGGTGAAAAATAGGCCTACCGGGCCTACCGGAAGTCTGGAAACAGGCTGTTTCTGGCCTCCGGAGGCTTCAAGAAGGTCTGTTAGGCCCAAAACACGGCATGGGAGTGTCGTGAGCGCATGCATGGGGGAGCACAGGGGGTTGTGCGCGCATGTGCATGGGGGAGGGACATGAGGGGCATTGAATTAGTGTTGTTGGCACATGCATGTGCAACCCTCATATGCTCCCTCCGCTTATGGCAAAAAGGTTAGCTATCACTGCCATAGGGTATCTTAATGCCTTCTGTTGATGATGAGGGTGACACATTAATACAGTTCAAATTCCACTTCAGTACATTGGCCAGTGCTTTAATTTCAGATAGTGCTTTTCCATCCAGCTTCAGATCATCCATGTAGCGGGATGAGATGGTCTGGCAGATATTTTTATGTTTGATATCCATGGCCTGACTTGTTCAGTATTGCTGACAGAGGAATCAATGGAATGACAAACTGTAGTGGTGATAGTGAGTCTCCTTGAAAGATTCATCTCTTGATATTAACTTCTCCCAGTCAATATTGAACATAGACACTCAAGTAGAAAAATATACCAAACTTAGCAAACTGTTCCAGCTAACAGTTATGTCCCATGAAGCTTTTCATTAGTACTATGTTTTGTAAACAAATTTGTAATTTATATCAATATATTGAAGCATGCATTTAGATGAATTTCTCTAAGACATCAATCAAACAATCAGTTTTGTTTTCTTGGTCTTTTAAAATCCAAAATAGGCACATTTTATCCAGACTTACTAAGGCAATTGATATATATATATATATACATACATTTAGGTATTCTGCTTAAATGTGCAGGTTTTTAAAATTATTATTGTTGTGTTATGCAATAATCGTGCATTTATGCAGAATTTTAGAATTATTGCAGCCTTCCTAAGTCTGGTGTTCTCCACAAATTGAAATTACATCTACTGAAAATCTTTAAGTATCATCTTCTGACTTAGTAAGTATATGTACAATAAGATAATGTTTTATTTTTACATAAGAATGCATACAAATTCTAAATATTTATGACTGTAAAATCTTTGTACATTTGAAGTAAAATACTATATTTTTTCTATATAAATAGAAGCTTTCTCTTCTCTTTGTTCTCTCCTTCCTGATTTTCACATTCTGATATTCATATTTTCACCTTTCATCTGTTTCTGGGGTTTTCACAGTTAAAATGTCTCAAAGGAAAGTATGCATTTTTCTTCCACAATGAAGCAATCACTGCATGATGTTGCTTTATACTGTGAACATAATTCTGTTGTGATTCTTGCTCATAAATTATGGCTCAATTACAAATTTACAAGCCTTTTCTGAAAGTGTAGAACCTATTGTACTACCTCCAGGAGCAAACTGTGAGTAAAATTAAAATACTGCTGTGACAAAACAGGAAAACTGATCACATGTCACTGAGATAAAATGTTGTCCTACTTCAAAAATTGTAAAAAAATTGCTCTTCCTGATATAAGAAGTTGAATGTTGACCATATTTTAGTTATATTGTTCTATTTTGTGTGTGTGTATGTGTGTGTGTGTCACACATACAAACACACACACACAAACACATATGTATAGGTTTTTTTCTAAAATAAAATAAGCATTTTCTCTTTCATTCAAAGGGATTCATCTGATTGTAACCGGAAAGTGAAGTGATAGTTTCTTACTACATTGCACTGAAAGATAGTTAACATTGACGTGGAAGGCTACAAAATAAAGCTGAAATATAAACTCAGATCAAAATCACATACTGATACGTACATATGATTATTTTCTGCTGTTGAAGCAATTATATTCTACAGTAAATTAAAAATGAACTAAATGAAATCTGTTGGCTGCATATTTTTATTTTTCCATATTGTCTTACATTACAAGCAACCTATTGAACTTCTTTAGTCAATATACTAGTAGCTGTTCTGTTAGAGCTAGACATTATTCCCAACAGAGTTGAAGGAAAAACAAGAATTATTATTCTGCAGTGTTGTTTTATGTAAATGTAGGCATTAAAAGTAGACTAAAAGCATCTATTCTAACACACACACATGTGTGTGTCTATATATATATATATATATATGTTTGTGTGTGTGTGTATGTATGTGTGTGTGTGTCTGTCTGTGTGTCTGTGTGTCTATTTCTCTCTCTATGTGTAATTGCTTTCATCTCAATTCATACTGCCTTGTATTTTATAATTGGTGCCCTGAATTTCCCTCTCAATCTGATCTTCTAAATTTAGATTAAATTATAATTAACCATGATGTTCTAACACTGATAAACTCATTAAAATTATCTTTACAGACCACAGAAATATTTAGATCTAATGCTCAGTTTCTCCTTTGGGATGTGCCGCTTGTACCACTCATTGGAAAGCTTTTACACGAAGTGCTTTTAAGATAAACCATATGGCTAATGCTGATTTTCATTGATCTTTTTTCAGGATGTTCATGCTGTTTTTTTAATAGTTAATATGATTCATGGATTTTTTTTTTAATAATGGTCTTTCTCTGGGTCCCCAACTGTGTGTGTTGATGACAAACACACATACAGCATTCAATTTACCCTAATGAACAGAAAATCTGGGGTTTTCAAAGAAAAACATTTTTTCTCATTTGGATGGTTAAAAAAAAATCCGCAAATCAAAATTGTGTAAAACTTTTAATAGAACAAGCAAAGTATCCCAACAAAATGGATGTTTCTAAATTTTCTATGTGATATAAAAATTAAAAAGAGAAGAAGAAACAGCAAACCACCCATAGAGTATGTTGTGGTTCTCTATCAAGGAGGCAGCAAACTGAATATATTCTTCTTATTATTATTTTTGCCTAGTTACATGTTTGGTTATTGCCAACACACCTCCATAGGAAATATCAATCTTAGTCTAAAAGAAATAGCAATGGTTTTTCTACCTTAATGATTAGGTCATTCAACAATTTCATTCATTTGGAAAACAGAATTCTGATGATTCTTACTAAATGAATTATGACAGAATAAAATAAATATGACTTCATTAGTATGCAGGAAAATGTAAAGATAGAACCCATACATCAAGGTTTATTTCAAATAGCAAAGGAAGATACATTTTATTATAGTTTTACACACACATCCCCAATGAGGGACAGCAGATCCATAAAATCAGATAACTACTTAGCTTTTAATCTAATATATATAATGGGTTGCATTGTCATAGTCAGTGTTCCATTTTTATAGAACCAAATAGAACAAAGATAATGTGTTTTGAGCATGGCTCCTCCAGCAACATAAATAAATGTAATACATATAAACAAAGATGATGCTTTTCTTTTGAAGGTTGCTTCCAAAGGGTTTTGAGTGAATCCATACAAAGTTGACTGTTCAATTTTGAATATCAAAAAAGTATATAGATACTCAACACACTTTTTAAGTATTTTAACCATTGAGAGATGCTTATGTTTTTTGCTAAGAGAAACTTGGTGATACATTATTTTCTCTTGAACCTGTTGAACTGAAATCATTAAAACAGCACATGAAAAAAGAAAGAAAAATTATCTGGTTAATGCTAGAAATTATGCAAGACAGGTATCAAGTACGGATAATGACTTTTTAAAAAGCGACATAAGATTTACTATTTATAGGGCAAATAAATCAACATCTTTCTCTCTTTTCTCTCTCCAACTATTTTTATAATAGATTCCTTGACTCAAGTATCTATTTTGTGCTATATTTTTTCTGAATAGCTTTTCTTTCATGGCATTGCCATCAAAAGAAGAAACACTTGAGTTATCCTCTGAATCATCTTTTCTGTAATTTATTGTTAAATTAATGAAAAGGAGATTGTTAATGCATTGCAATATCTGGCTTCCATATTGAATCTTATAATGTTTCCTAGGACATTCATTATTTTGATAATTGATTCTTGAATGATTATAGTTAGCCTTCAGTCTTTGAATATTTGTCTTTCTTTCCTTCCTTCCTTCTTTCCCTTCCCTTCCCTTCCCTCCCTCCCTCTCTCCTGATTTTTTGGCCAATAAATAGGACATATACATTGGGGGAAAAGTATTTTGAGCTATTAGGATTAAAATGCTAGAGTTCCTATCTGAAAATGAAGGTCATAGGATGCTTAGCAAGTTACTTATTGCTCAACTTTTTCAATTCCATGAGTGTCATGAGAATGAAATATGCTTCCTAACAGTGGTGAAATTCAGCTGGTTCTATCCAGATCGCGCAATCTGATATCCAGTATCGCCGCTGGCAAGCCCACCCACTTGAACATCATCACATCCCTTTTTTTACCTTCTGCACATGCCAGAAGGCTCTGCACATGCGTGGAGGAAACACACGGACTCACATTTGTGAACCAGTAGTGAAGGTAAGTGAATACCACCCTTGCTTCCTAACTAGTATTATTTATATGTAGGAAGCATAAGACATAAAATAAGAGAGAAATTATCAGCATTAGAAGCACATTGTAAGCCGCCCTGAGTCTTCGGAGAAGGGCGGCCTATAAATCAAATTTAAAAAAAAAAAAGTGAATTACATTCCACTTTATTGATTAAAATAATTTAAAAATTTAACATGCTGAAATATTGTTATATTTAGAACTAGAGAGAGTGCAATAATACATAGGAAGCAAGACTTCAGTTTCTAAGATGGGAATTCATGAGGATAAGAGAAAAAAAAGAAAACCTCCATAATGTCACACATACCTATTTTCCAGGGTTAAGCTTTGCAACTGCAGAGGTCTACAGAAATGTCAAATTTTTTTGTGTAGTTTATTTTGAAGATAAAACCCTTATCTGAAAAATATTTATGTTTAGCATAATTGTGAAACTTGTCCCCATGGTTTTTCTTTTTGAGTGGGAAACCATATAAAAAGGGTAAATTATGTAATGGAAGAGAGCTATCTGTTCCTTAGCAGTTGTTTTTGCTACTCAAGATGTTTCCTTTCAGCTCACAGCTTTACTAAGCTACTGATTTCCTTTGATTCTAGTGATACAGCCCTCTAGTCGCGATAAAAGATAATCCTAACATTATTTTTGTCAGCTTTATCTTTCTCTGTGTAACTACCTGAAAACATTTCACAGTTCTGGTGAGATACCCTAATGGAGCAGAAGGTTTATCCGGTGATGTGGCCAGCCTAAGGAACGATGATTTAATTGACAAAATCTATATACCAATTGTTAGTTACAAATAAAATAGACTTGATTCCCATCAAATCTACTTTTCTCTCGCTGTGTTACCGATGCTTGACTTTGATGCCTTAATGTCGCTAGACAAGAGGTGAGCTGCACTTCTGGAGGTCTCTTGAGACTCAGCAGACTCATGTTATCAAAGAGAGTATTTTATGAAAGGGATATTGAGTTCTTGGTTGTAAAGAAGAAAATCTAATTAAACCCTGATAAAGTGCTTGTCACTCTCACCATGGCAGAAAGCCACCATGTCTGACTTTTTCTGAACCTACAAGATTGAGTTAAGGATTGGTGACACAAAAGGTCACCGCGAGAAGTCTAAGGGCAGAGAGACACAAATGCTTCCTGAGCTTTGAAAGGTGGCAAATTCATTATGCGGTCCTGTGTGGTTCTGAAAACAGTTGATGGGGAAAGGATTTTTTTTTTTGCCCACTGTCTCTTTCACCCAAATAATTGCCCAGTCATCAGTATCATGGAGTATTTTAAAAAGGCTGACTTTTCATATAATTTAACAGTTGTGCTTGGATTAACAAATTGACCATTCTCTGCTTTTAGAAAGAGAAGGAGGATTTATTTTCCTCACTTCTTTTTTTTTCACGGAATTCATTTATCAAGAGGGAAGAAATATATAGCTTTATCCCTTTTGCATTTCACATGGACATTTTTCCCTGCAGCTGGAAGTCAAACTTTGATTCAAAGTTCAAGCCTTAACACTTGTCAACGTCAGAAAACAAATGCTACTTGAAAAAAAGAAAAAAAGGGGGGGAATAAAAATTGGGACAGGATAGTACTAAACAGATCCAGACCAAGAAAAAAAAAGAGAAGGTTATAAAATAAGCTATTCTTTAGAACCACGTTATTAAAGACCTTAGATGTCCATTAATTCTCTGAGCAACCTTGGGTAGTGTGAACATCTATTTCACCAAAAATAAATCTGGCATTCAGAGAATAAAATAACTTTATTGATAGACAGTGTTAAATAGTTCAAGTGATATGCAGTGCATGTGTATTTAAAAAAAATTGCAAAATGAAGGCAGAACAATTGAAAGTTTTTTCACGAGCTGCCTATTAACAATAACAGTAAATGCTTTTTACAGTGTGTTTAAAACACAATCTGACTACTTTCTCTGTTTTCTGAAAGCAGAGCAACTCCGTAAATCAGGTTTCAAATGATTGAAGGTGCTTCACTACAAGGCAGGATAAGAGTAACTGTTGTAGTACTTTATAATAAGAGGTACCTTTATATAATATGCCCTCAACTATTAAAAAGACTAATGATGATACAGACACCTGATCATTTTTTTAAATAGTTCAACTTATTTTTAAATGCATATGGGAATCATTCCAATGAAAAGGAATATAATATTAAGACCTTATATCTCCTGAATTATAAGTAAAATGACTCAAGCCCTGTATATTGTTAATATTTTTATTTCTGCATTCATATGTTTCCTTCCAGAAAAACTTCTACATTAGTCATTTCAAAGTAGTTTGGCGTACCATGGCAATCGGCATTTATGTATGACTGTTCATCTTCTGGATTTTTTATTTTCATCCAGTATTGCTTTAGATTAAAACTGCATTTTGCTCAGTAACTTTTCTGTTTGGTATTTAACTTTAATCTATTATTATGGTTATATTTCTGTCCATGTTTGCCCTATGTTTCCAAAACTGACAAGTGAATGTAAGAATAAAAAGTTTTAAGCTTTTTATTCTAACCAGTTTTAGGTTTCATAATGTAGTGTAATGCCAAAATATGGATGGAATGCATGTAAATTGACATTGATTCATACATTTTTAAATTTGAACAACTATGTTTTATTCCATTTCAACCATTTATTTCATATATCAATGTAGTTAATATTCTTAGGATATTTTAGCTGAATTAGAAAAAACAACAACCCAACTATAATCAAAATGGTCAATGATTATGGCATTGAATTGATTCATCTGCTGCACTACACCTTCTTCTATACGTAAAATACATTATTGATACTTGCTATACAAAAGTTATCTTATTGGTACCTACATTCCTGAGTAGCTATAGCCTTATTGTATTTCTCTAATATAGTTGTTGGTGCTCTGGAGTAGAAAGGGATATATTTTATACTTCAAAAAATGGGATAAGGCTTTAATTTCCTTTTTCTCTAACGTCTTCATCAGAATCCAATAGTATCATTCTAAATCTCAACCAAAATTATTTCTCTCAACTACAATAATGTCAGATTATCTAAACCTCTTTTTATCTCTAAAATTATAACTTTTATTTTACCTTCAAACATTTTTACTTTGTCTTTAATCTGCTTTACATCTCCACGCACCTGTTTACAGAGTTTTTCATCTTCTTAACCTCTTTTTTCACTTCTTCTTTTAACTTTACAAATCTTTCATCCATTCTCTCATCAAAAGCTGTCAATTTAGTATTGAGCGATTCAGGCAGCATTTTGCCTAATTCAGCAAACATTTCTCAAAGCAGTTCTGAATTTTTTTCTTCAGGTTGCCACTTTTCTGGTAGGTGTCATTTTATTTTAATCTAAAAGTATAAGGATCTCAGTTACAAGAGGAAAATTAAAAAATAGATTACCTGCCTTTTTTGTCTTTGTATTCTTAATACTTTCATCTCAAATGGCACTGCATAGTTAAAGTCACCATCCCAGTCTGACTCATATCACATTTATCTTTATTTTTTAAAATCGACCAGTTATCTACACTCTTTAATGCTAAACATATAAAATTCATGTTTGTTTATTTAATTGCAGGATTTTCAAAAGCATTTTTATCATGTTTAATTTTTCAACATTACTGCACTATTTATTTGTTTTAAACTTTCTTACATCAAATTATTGTTAAGCTTTTTGCTGAAAATTTAAATTATCCCAACATTTTCTGTCACACTTTCTTTATTCCGTAAACATAAAACATTTTAAACATAAAAATGTTTTATCACTGTGTTGGTTTATTTTATCCTGCTGCTCAGAAAATCTTATTGTTAATTGATCACATCCAATAGTGATAAAGAAAGTGGAGCTATTTCAAACCTTGTGTTCGTATAGGCTGCATTATGGCTATGAGCTAGAGGTGGTATTCAGCAAGTTCTGACCAGTTCTGGAGAACCTGTAGCAGAAATTTTGAGTAGTTCAGAGAACCGGTAAATACCACCTCCAACTGGCCCTGTCCCCATCTATTCTCTGCCTCCCGAGTCCCAGCTGATCGGGAGGAAATTGAGATTTTGCAGTATCCTTCCCCTGGAGTAGGGTGGGAATGAAGATTTTATAGTATCCTTCCCCTGCCACACCCACCAAGCCACACCCACCAAGCCACGCCCACAGACCCGGTAGTAAAAAAATGTGAATCCCACCACTGCTATGAGCCATGTTTAAAGTCCTTAGTCCCAAGACATTGAATTTCTGAGTCTACTACAAAACCTTCAGTTCTTGTGGTCTCATAAGGAGTACCTGTTCAGAATCCAATTTGAAGACCTCATGATCCCTTCTTGTCTGGAAAGAATATGCCAGTCAGATATTACCATCTGGCCATCAATCCCTACTGAAAAGTTCTCCCTAGTCCTTCATGGATGTTTAGTCTTCTATAGAACCTCACTCAGAAACCATTTTTATAAATGTTTAATGGTGTACAGAAGTTTATTATTAATTATATTTTAGATTTTTTGCCATCCTCCCATATTTTACTGTTTACATGCTTTTTAAAATCTATATTGCCTATTTTTAGATATCAGAAAATCTTATTGTAAATTAACCACATGATCGAATCAGTAGTGAAATCCAATTTTTTTTAACTACCAGTTCTGTGGGCATTGCTTGGCGGGCATGGTGTGGCTTGATGGGTGTGGCACGGGAAGGATACTGCAAAATCTCCATTCCCTCCCCACTCCTGGGGGAAGGATATTGCAAAATCTCTATTCCCACCACACACTGGGCCAGCCAGAGATGGTATTTGCCAAATCTCCAAACTGCTCAAAATTTCCGCTACTGGTTCTTCAGAACCTGTCAGAATCTGCTGGATTTCACCCCTGGATCCAATAGTGATAAAGAAATCAGGGCTATTTCAAAGCCTTCATGTTCATTTAGGCTGCATGAACTTGTGTTTGTATTATTATTATTTTCTTTTAAATACAGTAGCAGTAGTAATCAGTCTTTGCTCACAGGAAAAATGTGAATTGTGCATGGAGTAGGGAAATATTTCAACACTACTACACCAATAATACCAAGCATTCCTAGGAGTTGGGTAACATAGAAATTCAATAAATTATTACTGTTACTATTACCCTTAAATAAAAACAGCTGACAATGAAAAAAAACCCAGAAGACCAAATAACTGATTTTTTTTTTTAAAAAGGAAGAAGCAAAACAGGAAACAGGAAGTGGTAATTATCAAATGAACAAGTAGTAACTAAAGTGGATCTTGCAACCCCAAGCAGTTCTGACTTCTGATAACTAAGAGAACTATTCAGGGTAGACAGAATTTCTTCAGAACAAATGTCAGAGTCATCAGAGAATGCTTGTATAAATAATTTCATAATTTGAAACCAAAGCAAATGTTAATAAGCAAACATACTTATGTTTGTAAGAAATAAAACCTGTAATTTCTTATGATAGGCAGCTTTTTTAATTAAAAATAAAAAAACCCCACCAGGTATCTTGGGAGTTTTCATAGCACATTTGTACTCAGGGGCTCTAAATGTACCTCCTTCATTTTAAACTGCTTCAAGAAAAAATAAATAAATTGCTCAATACAAACTTCTCTGTAAGTTAAATATGCCGGTCTTTACAGGTTGATTCAAATCTGCCCTGGGAAGATGATAAATAATCAAGAATGGCTTCCTTCACTGGCTGAAGTATTTCTGCAAATATGCTATTGAAAATATTTTTTGAGTATTTAAATCAATGAATAGTATGAGCAACAACTTAATAAGACAATAAGAAATTTAAATAAGAAATATTAATTAGGATAATAAAAATAAAAGCAGAATATTGAAGAATTCCAACAACAGATAAGCATTAAGCCTGCTAACATTTGGAGAAAATAAATGAAGACAATAAGGGGCAGAGGAGTGGGATAAGATAGGTAGAGAGGCAGAGCTAGACTAATTCTAGATCTAGACCTAGACCTAAATCTAGACATACAATATCTGTAGAACTGAAAAACATATTTACTTCAGCTTTTTCTTAGGTTTTAATTAGACTGGACTATCCCATTGGTCAAAGTGATCGCTATGAAATAAATGTTGATTAGATGTTTAGATGGATATAAGTCAATAGTGGGTTACTACCAGTTCTGTCCGGTTCTTAGAACCAGTAGTAATGGTGACAGGAGGCTCCCCCCACCCACATGGATGTCAACATGGATGCTGTGCACATGCGCAGAAGCGCCATGCGCGAGAGAAGTAAGTATGTGCACTTATGTGCTCCTGTTGTGAGCGGGGTAGCCAAGGTAAGTAGAACCCACGCCCGATATAAATCTGTATTATATTTTCCCACTAAGTGAAAATATATATATATATTTTGAAAAGGATAACAAATAACTAATCAAATCCATTGTTAGGAGAAAGAAAAATCTACACGCCACTCTGTTTACTCATAATCTATTATGATGCATGGTGTTTGCTAGTTTAAAATACAGTTTGTAATGCACACGCAGAAAGGGAATTTTCAAATAGCTGGTGACTGTTAGTTATTATGACCCTAATGGTACTCTCAGTCAGATGTTGGCATTTTCAATACATGTAATTAGAACTGTCCTCCAGCAATAATGATAGACCAGATGCTATTTTCCTAGCATAAGCTTAGAAGTCTGATAAGAATCCTCCCTGCTTTCCCATCCAGAGCAAGCTGTCCATAATTATTTACCTATAGATCATCAAAAAGCATCACAGACAAGCACACACAAAAAATTGTAAATTGGTAATTTGCCTCATTATAAAACCTGAAACTCTGAGGTCTGCCATACTGATTCAAAGAGAAAAAGAATGCTCCAGCGAACTGTTCCCTTGCTATTTAACCGTAAGGAGAAAGAAACTGTATTTACTCAGGGATTGATTCAGCTACCCTTTATAGATTTATGTTCCTAGAGGTAGAAAGGATAAGCCTACAGGTTCATAATGTCTGTTATGATCTAATAGGGATTTCTAGGAGTTTGTATTGCTGGAGGTGTTGGCTACAATCAAAAAGGTAAATAATCCTGGATTTAAAATTATCTTCTCTCCAAAGAGAAGATTATATATATGTATTATATATATTTATATATTTATAATATATAAAAATATATAAAGATTATATATATTTTATCCCCATTACCACATTATCAGAGAAATTAGGATAATTCTCACATTTTTAGATACATGATTTTTTTAGGGGGGAACCCTTAGTCTTTACTTAGAAATAATATACTAAATAGTTCATTAGGTTAGAGGAATTTTTTTTAGGGGAAGGGTGTAAAACTGCAGTGGAAAATGAATTGCCTGCTATCAATTTTGCAAACAAGAATAAGAAACAAGAGTAGAAAATCTTCGAGTATAAATTGAAGTCTTATTGAATTAACAAAACTAAAATCAAACATGCCCTCAGTAATAAACCCACAAAATCTAGAATTCAAGAGATATCTGTTGGATTTGGAAAAAATAAAGGTTTGAAGTCCAGATTCTTAATCCAGAGGTCTATCCCTATGTGTTTGTTCAGATTTATTTTTTTTGAGAGGTTGGGTGAATTTGCAGCATTTGTTTGACAATGCATTTTCCCTCTTTATAATAGAGCACTTCACTATACTACAAATCAGAGAGACAAAGTCACTAGATATACTGTAATTGGGGGTCATTTGTCATGTCCCTGGCATATATATGGGTTGCAAAATCCAGATACCATGAGATATCAGCAAAGCTTTACAGTTTTCTGATATTCTTTGTTGCCAAGTCTGCCTTGATGTACAACATGTCACTGGAAGAAGAAGGAAGCCAGGTCAGACCCCAGACCGGAAACTGGACAAGATAGTTGTGATAAGATGAACCATGTCCCATTGTCTTTGACTCTGCTCCAAAGTCAATATCCATGAGCTAACCAATGAATGAATGAATGAATGAATGAATGAATGAATGAATGAATGAATGAATGAATGAATGAATGAATGAATGAAT
>JANHFK010005139.1:44021-56647 GCA_036250565.1 Sibynophis collaris | reverse complement strand
AAGGCTGAGTCAACCTTGAGCCTGGTGAGATTCGAACCTGCAGTAAATGCAGGCAGCTGGTGTTAATAACAGGGTGCCTTAGACCGCTGCGCCACCTCGGCTCATATTGATCCATATGTGAAAGGTGACATGGATGACTTGCAAAGTAATGTCATGGCCATGTTATTGTGCAGCATCCAAGTATGCTGTATTTCAGGGGTGTCAAATTCACGCTGTCACAGCATCATCACATGAAGTATTGCAACATTTCCCCCCCCCCTTGGCTAAATTGGGTGTGGCCAGTACCTGACTCATCCTACCCCTGCTTTATTTCATTGAATATAGGATAAAGAGAACAAAGGAATGAAAGCTGGTGCTGAAAATAAAGTTCAGTAAAATAAATTATTTTAGGTAACTTGGGAAGTCAGGAGATGCTATGTGATGAGAACTTTGAATGTATGACTGAATGGCTAATAAAAATGAGAGCTGCTGTAGAGCACTGGCTAGTTTTGGACTAGAAGGGGGGAAGCTCAGGTTCTAGTGCCTGCTCAGATACAGACATTTACTGAGTCACTTTGTCCTAGTTATTTTCTTTCAGCTGAGCCTAACCATAGAATTGTTGGTGTGAGTGAAAATAGAAGAAGCTAGTATTGACTATACTGCCTTGACTTCCTGAATGAAAGGTGGTATGTAAATCTAATCAAAGCATTCAATGGTGTAGCACAATCCCCTCTTTTGACTATTTCTTGCAATCTTCTGTTCAGGTTCCTTTAGAGGAGAAACTTGATTAAAATTGATGTTTCTTATTAAGTTAGAGCAACCAGATGTAAAAGAAAGGATTGTGTTCTTGTGCATTGAATATAAATAGACATTGTCTTGAGGTGGCATAATCCTACTTCATTTGTTGAGGTTTCATTTTTTACAGTGCTGTTTTCTGATACAACTGAACTTCTTTTTTAAGAATTGTCTGGGAATCCAATCACTTTCCTATAATATATGGATCCAAATTTTTTGTGATCTGCAATGTCTTTCTTTTTCCTTTCTTCTTTTGCTCTATACTTAAGATTAATACACAGGTTTAGTTATCCCTCAATATCATTTTTGCTATATAGGCATATGCTGTGCTATTGCTGAAAAAGCAATTCATTACCCTTGGGTATTACTGGTATTATATAGAAAATACAGGAACTAGGTATTGTAGTGACTTACTATAGTTTGTAGTAAAAAGAGATAAAGCTTGTGTTTGTGTTTGACTTGGATATTTGTTTGCTTGCTTGTTTTGTGATTCTTTCTTTTTCAAATACAACCTATTATTTACTAATGTAAGCTATTGTGATTCCATAGATATAGATGCTTTACCAAGGTGGAATTGCTTCTTGTTGATCAGGTTTTCTTTGTCAAGAAATAATTTATATGCAATAAAAAGAATAGCCTCAGTGAGTTAATTTTCCTCCTGTTATGGTCTTAGTTCATTTTAAGGTTCTCACATTACTCCCTCTAGAAAATTATTTGCTGATTTTAAGCATTTGCTGGAATGTTGTAAACTACATTAAAAAAAAGTTAAAAGAACACAGAAAAATTATATACTTTGCAGCTAGGGAAGTTTAATTTTTATGAGTGTCTAATATGAATACAAATGACTGGGTTATCTCTTCTTCAAGTTACAAATGGCTATCGAATACAAAATGCATCTGTATGACCCTATAATTGCTCCTCAATTATTTACAAGTGGAACATTTACTAAATTTGGAATAGAAACATGCATACTTTCTTGCAGTGATGAATAACTGTGTTAATACACTGCAAAGAACAGTAACTACTGAAACTTTTTATTCAAATCTTATTTTATGTGATGAAAACAGCATCCTTACTAAAGCTTCTGCAGTAGAACTGCGGCAGAAGATGGTACTTGCAATATTCAGTAGCAAAAGTAGAAGGTTTGTATGAATTCAGACATTTCCTGGACGTGCCTCTAGAAAAAGGTTAAAAAATCAAATGAAAATCTACAAAATGATTAAGCTTTTGCATTTTATTAAATCCTTCAGCATGGTAGCATTATTAGCATTGATAACAGTAGGAGCACCAATCTTTGTTGTTCCTTTAAAAAAAGATCCCTCCAACTGCATGTAGATCAAATGTGTTCATATTTTATAAGAAAACACTTTTAGACAGTTGGCATGAGTTTATCCAAGCTGGAGGAATATTGCTTTGACAAGAATTTTTGGTCTTGAGCAGAAACCACTAAACCTACTTGATTTCAGTGTATACTGAAAGCCTGTAAATCTATAACAGGACTATGCATTCTTTTCTAGGATTTGGCTTCTGTACGGTATTCTCCAAATCAGGAAGGGAGAAAATGTTCCCACATAATACAGTTGTTTTCTTTTATCAAGGAAATGTTACATCAACTGAAAATGAGGCTTTCTATATTTTCTGAGATTTAGATCATATGTTTGTTAATATTCAGAGCGATTCTGGCTGCAGTTCAACAATTGATTAATAGCAAGTTAGTGCTTATCTGTCACTTGAAGGAAAGCTGCACATGCACACTTTAGATATCTGATGAAATCCTGGTCTGAATATTACGGTACATTTGTTTTTATTTTAGCTGATAATTTCAAAAGTTCAGGATTGGGTTTGAGGTTAATTGATTGGTATTTTTAATTTTTGATTATTGAATATGCTAATTTGAAGTCACATGAAAGCTCCTTAAAAAGGTGAATTGTTCTGCAGGAATGGATATGGAATCCATTTCTTTGAAAAGATGGCATGTTTGAATCAACAACTTTTTCCCATGTGTATGTGTGTACATAAATAACTTGGAGTGATGCATAGAATGCATGCAATGGGAAGAAAAGGCTCAACTCAAATAGTTATCAGGCTTTTTTTCTGGTACAGTTCTATAAAATGTTCTGTTAATTGATGGCATAATGTGTGAAATAAAACTGGAGGCTGATTTTTTTTTTTTTTTGAAACAGTGAAAGTCGGTAATTCAGTGAAAATTAATTAAAAGATTTGCTAAAATAGGAGGGAGTCGCTCAACAATTAGAACTGAGGATTAAATGTATTTTACCATATGTCAACTCTTCAAGGTAGGTTAGGTAAGAAAATAGGCAGCACAGGAACTATTGGAACTCTGCTTTATTATTAATGGATATAATAAAAGAATCTTGAAAATCTGACAGAGATTCTTTCTCCTACTTCTTATACCAAAGGCAGGACATTTCTTTCTTGAATTTCTTTTTCATTTTTTTCCTTCTTTCCAGAGGTAGGCTAGCATTTATCTAATAGCTGTTGAATTCCTTCTTCATGTTCATCTACACCATATTATAATATTAGAAAATAGCCAAGAGGGAAGCCATGACAAAAGTGATAATAAATATCCTGAGATTGTAATGCTTCAGTTTGTTTCAATTCTGTAGCATCTTAAATGAACCAAAAAACTAACTCATACTTTAAAATGTTCCAAAGCTGTAAAAATATCCAGGTCACCCTTAAATGGTTCAGGTAGATATTAGATGTTCTATTAGATCAGGGTCTCAAACTTGCGGCCTGTGGGGCAGGTGCGTTACATGCTGGCCCAACCCCCGCCCAGTTTAGTAAAGGGGGAAAAGTCCCGATACATCTTGTGATGCCACCATGAGGACATGAGTTTGACACCCCTGCCTTTGATGATACAAGTGTTAGAATTATTTATAATTAGCACCCAAAAGTAGTTGGTGGTTGTCAGCTATCATTTTGTAGCTAAAATTCAATTGTTTGAATATGTGAGAATTCAATTGTTTTAATTTTTTGTATGTGAACAAAAATGGGTATCATTCATATTAATCCAATTCACAATAACAATATTAGTAATCTCTATAATATTTCTCAAATTTAAGTAATCCTCATTTTATTGTTGAAACATACATATTCAAAAAATGCCTAACTCCTCATCTTTATCTCTACCTTCATCTATATCTTTCTTGTTCTATCTAAACATTTCTCTACTATATATGAACAAATGTAACTAAGTTTCATTTATTTTGATCCAATTCACGCTAACATTGCTACTAAACTCTATCACATTTATCAAATTTATATAATCCTCATTATATTATTTATACATCTCTTCTTTAGTACTTGAATTCTTATCCATTTTTTCATATTAATCCAATTCACAATAACGGTATGAACAAATTTAACCAGATATCATCCATGTTGATCCAATTCACATGAACATTATTAATTATCCCTATCACATTAATCAGATTTATATAATCTCGTTACATTGTTTAAATATATATTTAAAAATACCTAACATCTGTAAACTTCTAATCTATTATTTTTATTCATTCTATAAATAATTTATATTTTAATATTTCCGCTATCTACCATAATTTTATTTCTGCCTCTCTAACTTAAAATAGGCTACTTTAATAGTTAAAGGGCAATTTTTTTATCCATCATCTCTTCTCTTTTTTAGTGCTTCAATTCTTATCCATTTTTTAAATTCGGTTCCCACACTCATTTTTATCTCTATCTTTATCTATATCATTTTTGTTCACTCTAAACATTTCTCCCAATAGAATCTTGTACTGCCAATTCTTCCAATTATCATCTGCCCATATCCTAATCTCTTTATCAAAAGTATCTTCCTGGCTCTCCAATTGTTGATTTATCTGTTTTGTTTTCTTCAATATTTCTTACTTTGTCAGCTGATTTGTCAGTCCCCTTTTTTGCTCCATTCCTTAGTTTATTTGTTGATGTGGACAATCCTTCTGGTCTTTCTTTGCTTGTCCTTTATCTGGTTTTCCCCGTCATCAAGCTGTTGCTTTATTTGCTGATTTTTCTGATTCCATGTTTATTCAATCTTCGTGTTCTATTTGCTGACTTAAGTGGTCCATTTCATCCAATTTTTATGTTGCTTCTACCAGTTCATATACATTTTGGTCTTTGCTTCTCACTCTTTGCAAAATATGCTCCGTTTTTTGATCCATACCATCAATTAAGTTCAAAATATTTTGGAACACCAAGGCCATCTCATTAAGAAATTCTCTCGTTACAGACTGCTCCTTAACTCCAGCCATAATGACAATAAACATAGGATAAACAATCATGCCTCAATCAAATCCAGCATTCAGAGAATCCAAAATCCTGGGAGTATGCTTTGATAAATAAGACCCTCCTCTCAAATTCCCACACTGCCTTTTTCCCAGCAGATATTTATTTCACTCAATCTCTTTTTCCTTCTGTCAGTAGATGGCACTCTCAATTTACTTTTCAACATAAATCTCTATAAAAAAATATTTTCCACCACTTGCAAAGTTATTTTTAGAGTCTCTTCTCTAGGGTTTTTTCTTATCCTTGGGGTAACTTTAAAGAAAAAAGAATCATCTCACCCAGCAACACAGTCTCTGTTCACTGCTCTCTTCGCTCCTGCAATGTCTTAGGTATTCTGGCTGGCCCCTGCTTCATGGCAGGCATTTTTGCTGCTGCTGCACCTCATCTTCAGATGAGGAGGCTTTCCAAGTCAGGGAGGAGAGATGCGGCTCTCCTTGACCTGCAAGGCAGTCTCCCTTTACTTCATCATCCCTCCAGGGTGACTATGGCTCAGTTGGAGCCCTCCGATGGGGAGAGCTTGGTGCGGGATTGCAGAGCTCGCATTCCTCAACTCCAACACCACAGGAAGCTCAGCCGGAAGTCCAATACTATCTTAATGGCTAGTAGTTGACAGCTCTAGATTTCTCTAAAATCAGTTATAAGAAATCTCATTACTTTTAAATGGAGCCAGGTTTCAGAAATGGTCCTTAAAAGATATTCTGAGTTTATTAACCTGATAAATGTGTAGTACTTCTTACAATCAGTGAAAGCAGTAAATTCTATATTGTCACAATTTGGCTCACAATCCAAACAATATCCATCTTATAGTGATACATAAACACTACTGATTCAACAATAAACTTCCTTAGCACTAAGAGTCTTTAGTAAACTGCATTTTTATTTATGAACTTCATTTATTTATTTACCAATTTTCTTTAATATAAGTAAACGAGAGAATTAACTTTTCTCTATTCCAGTCGAACTAATTGAATGAAATCAAACTAGTGACTTTAATACTGTCTAATTACTGCAGGCAAAGCACTTGAGAAAGCAAGAGTCCTTTCATTTAAAATTATCTACAGTAGCTAAAGAATTTGGATAGAACCTAAGGATGCAATATACAGTAAATCATCATGTAAGAGATCATTTAACTGTTGTTATTAAAAGGAGACTACAATTAATGTCATTTGTAGCTAATAACTTGGTTCTACTTTGATGGTATAAGGAACATCAGACACATCAACAACTCATCTGCATGATATAAAAGTACAGTATTTTTGACAGTATTAATGTGTTGTTGTTTTTTAAGTGACACAAGTGTAATGTGTTTTCCTGCTTGAGTGGAAACAGAATGTAAATAATTCTCTTTTCTGAGAAATTCCTTAAAAATTAACCCTATACTTTGAATTTTCCCTACACCAAATGTACCTATCAATGTGTCAAAATGATGTTTGCAGATAATTTATCACAGTGCCTTTACATCTTATTTGGATTTACAGTACAATTATACTTATCTGTTTAAAAATAATTTCCATGCACTACTCCAAAGTAAATGTATATGAGATTTCAGACTTAATGAGGAGGCTGTGACTTCGATTGAAACTGAATCTATAATCCAAACATTTGTTATCCCTTTTAGAGACAATTTATCCAAATTTTATCAAGTAATAATGATAATAATAAAAATCATAAATTCACTGTATCTAAATTTTGTAATTAGGATTTTTTTTCCTTTTCTTTGATAACCAAGCTTACTGTTTGTTGTTTTTTGAGGCACTTAGTTTAAAATGCTGAAATAGTACCAAGTTCATTGATAGCTGAATGACATTTTTCCAATCATAATGAGTCCTGGAAATACTAAAGAATGAAACGCCAAGTCATGGTGAAGATAAATTGTGTGTCAAATGGGGATCAAGGAAAGTAATAATTCCAGTAGCAGATTCCTTTAATAAAAAGTGTCACATTACTTACATTTTTCAAAAGAGTTAAGATTTCTCAAGATCTACCAAAGACTTATTCCCACTAGAGGAAAAAAGATACTCAACCTGCTACCTATTTGTGCCTATAATTAAATTATTATTACAACTTGCTCCCTTTCTTCCCTTTATTAATTTGGCAGCCAAGGATTGCTTTGTATGATAGAGTGATATATGGAGAGCAAAAGTATTTGCGGCTCTCTTTTCTCATGATTTTAAATTATAGTGACCAGATGTCCCGCTTTTGGCGGGACAGTCCCACTTTTTAACAATTTGTCCTGCATCCCGTGACGTTTTTAAAAAGTCCCGATTTGACTTGAGCCGGTGAGGTGCTGAGGCTGGGGAGGTGTGTGCGCTTGTGTGTTTGTTCGGGCGGGCGGAGGGGAAGGCGTGCACGAGGCTGGCTGGGCGCTCGTCGAGCGGTGGGGCTTCTGTCTGTCGGTCTGCTTGCCTGTCTCCCAGGAAGGGCTCCCCCTCTGGGCCTCCCATGTGACATGCGGCTTTGCAGGAGCAGCGGCGGTGGTGGGTGGGCATGCCATAGCAGGGTTGCAGGGGCCTCCGCGGAGCCGGTCCACTTCTCTGGTAGCAGCAGGCAGGCGGGTGAAGCGAGCTTTGGGCCTCATGGCATTGGCCGTGCCCACGGCGCTGGTGGCGGGCCTGGCCACGGAAGCGGCATCGGCCATGGCACCATCCGCGGGCCCGCTGGGCGCCTTCCTGTGGATGCTGGCACTGGGCTTCACCATCACCTACGACGTGCTGGCCTTCAAGGCTGCTGAAAAAAATTCTCTTCTAATCTTACTTCCTTTTTTGTGGGCGGGGCGTGGTGTGGCTTAGTGGGCGTGGCTTGGTGGGCGTGGCAGGGGAAAGATACTGCAAAATCCCCATTCCCCATTGTTGCTTCATATAGACCAATTTTTTAATCAAGAACCCCTCCCCCCCCGTCAATGGTGTCCCACTTTACAAATGTTAAAATCTGGTCACCTTATTTTAAATGTTTTAAGTCTGTTTAAGGTATGTTAAGTCTCTCTTAACCTATTTTTTTCTTTGTTTTCCTTTTTTTCATTCAATGAAAATCAGGGGGACATGTCAATAATACTTTACACACAAATTTCAGTGCTGCAATTGGGATTGACTAGCAACAGCAAAATGAATATTTTGCCAACCTGTTTTTAGAATTGCTGAGGACACCTGCTAACTGCTCTTGGCTGATCTCAGAAAAGCTAAGAAGGATTGGACTTGTTAGTACTTATTGTCAAGCCCAAATAACCAGGAGCATTCATTGAGTTCAAAGCACAGAAGAGTTTATTGTTGCTACCTCTATTCAAGAATCTAGTCAACTAATGGGCAAAACTAATAGATAAGAGTCAACAGGGTGTGTATGTGGACATAGGCCTTTTGTGGCAATGCAATGATTCTAAGTTAATGACATGCTTAACCCTGCCTTTCAGTTCAGCCTGCTCTTATTCTATGCTTACTAGAGACACCTTGCATCCTGGGGGAAAAATCTCTGGCATCTAACACATACTTCCCCTTGATTTACTTTGCATCAAGAAGGAAAGGGAGTATCAAATATAAAGTTTTTGGGAAAGGGAGCATTTGTTTCTATTTAACATTAATCATAGAGAACTTTACCAGAAGCCATGAAGTATATGCAAAGCAAATATATGGGTAAATATCTACTGTGAGTGTATCTTTTTTGTCAATATACAAGCAAATATTATCTCTGTGATACTGAGGCTGAAAATCTATGCATAGTTCTGTGGAGGTAAATTCATTTGAGCTCAATGGACTATTACAGTGTAGGCATGCATAAGATTGCACAGTTAAAAAAGAAGAAAACCATCAGGCTAAGATACTCTAGACTTAATTGCAAATATGATTTTGTAATACAGTAAAATATTCCTCCTTACAGAGGAATTAGATAGGCTTCTCTCCCATCCATTGACATTGTATGTCCTTAAATGGATAAAACCTTTGCACAAGTCCTCTTTGTTTCTGTAAGCTATTTATTTTAATACAGCAAGCTTCTAAATTCCTAACTAAACAAGTAGAATTAAAAAAAGGGATTATGAAGACATAAAGCTTAGCAAGAATAAGTTCAAAACATGATCAGTAAAGACATTTCAGGCCTAAGATTTACTTAATAAATTTGAATAATGTTCAAACTGAGCTTCTTAAATCACTTAATAAGCTTGTAAGTTAGAAAAGTGCAGTATTTTGTGCACTCCCTTGAAATGTTTAAAAACAGCATTTTTGTTCATTCATATGAATTTAGTACTCATATGTGAGAAATGGCTCTTCGGTTATGCTCTGTCTTTGAAAATAAGAGCTCAACTCATGTTCACCTCTATTTCCCAGATTTTGCTTTGGGAGATCTCGCCATGTTCAATCAATATTAGCAACATATACATTTTTTCTTTTTATAGGCAATTTTTTTTATATAAGTTAATGAGCAGAGTGCACCTTTGCCTGGCCTGTGAAAACTGATCATGTGCAAAGGTCGCAAGGAGAGGATGTAACCAGTAGTGGGTTCCACTTACCTTCTCAATCAGTTTGGAACTGGTGCGTGAAATGTGCGTGCTTGCTTCGCTCAAGTGCAGCACTTCTGTGCATGCACAGAGCATCCGTCATGATGTCCAGATCGGTGGGCGTAGCCTCCCACTGCTATCACTACCAGTTCGCCTGCGAACTGGTAGAAACCCACCACTGGATGGAACACTGCACTAAAAATCTGAATTAGGCTAATGATTCTCTTTCAGGATCTATTACACAAAACTGTGAGTAGATATCTAGTAGAAAATTGCTCATCGTGATCAAAAATTAAAATTCTTAAATACAAAGTTCTATTCTTTTATGTTTCTGTCCCATTCACAACCATGATGCTTTATTGAACTGAAGACCTAAGAAAAATGTATTTTGTCCCCATCTGTATGTTTCTATGAACCACCAAACACTAAAACTCTGGAAAAATTCTGTAGATCCACAGAATATGGTAACATTTGTAGAAATTCTTCTTTGACTCTGACCTTAAATCTATTATGAATCAATTCAGGGCTGTCAAACTCACATCGTCACAGCATTGTCACGTGATGTATCACAACTTTTTTCCCCTTTTCTAAACCGGGCATGGATGTGGCCATCATGTGATGCATCCGGCCTATGGGCCGTGAGTTTGACACCCCTGAATCAATTCAATTTGGTTGAAATTTATCTCTTGAGAAGTTCATAGTTATTTACATTTGTGAGGATGTCTAATCTCTTCTATGAAATGTTATTTATACTGTTGTTACTGTTATTATTTCTATTTATCTAAATATTAATATAAAACTGGTAAATGAGTTTTATACAATTTTGTCATATCATTATTTATTATATTAATTTGTATTATATGGGCTTGTTAAATTTAGAACTTGGGGATTTAAGATAGCTGCTACATATGGTATCTAGTTACTGTTTTTTACCTTAGAGAATTTTTGTTGTTGATTTTATCTTTTTATTATGTTTAGGATAGTCAATGTTAGTGTTATGAGCCACCTGTAGAAGAATGTTGATATTGTGAATAAACACATTTCCATAATATAAGTTCCTTTTGTTCAACATAATTGCATTTGTTTCTATGCATCTTTCATCTGCACTCTTAATTGATCAGTCATAGTTTTTGCTAATGTTTTGCTAATTTAATGTTAATGTCTTTGCCACTGTGAAGATAATTTGGAACAGATTGTACAAATATTCTCCCAGAGGCATGCATGAAAAATGTATTTTTCATTTTTTTTTCTTTCTGACCTTCATTCATTGTCTGCTCATTTGTAAATGTTTATGCTAGTAGCTTTAATACTTTCCAATATTCAAGCTTTTACTAAGGGATCTGGGAAAGAGTTAAAAAAAAGCAAGATGGCAGTGGAACCATGTAATCAAAGCCCTGCTCCCTTTTTACAGAGATCCAATGACTGCTCAATTGCTAGAATCATATTGCCTATTTTCACCTTCTAGGTTGGCTTTATAAACTTGGATTAAAGCCTCCCTTAGATATTGAAAAGTTGTTGCCATGGTCTAGGACCGTGATGGCGAACCTATAGCACACGTGCCACAAGTGGCACGTGGAGCCATATCTGTGGGCACTCAAGAGTTACCCTAGCTCAGCTCCAGCATGCAAGTGCATGCCAGCCAGCTGATTTTTGGGCCTTCTAGGCCCACTGGAAGTCAGGAAATGGTCCGTTTGCAGTCTCTGGAAGGGTGGAGAAAGCCGTTTTTGTCACCCCCAGGCTCTTAGAAAGCCTCTGGAGCCTGGGGAGAGTGAAAAACGGCCTACCAAGCCCTCTGGGCCATAAGCGGGGGCAGCACAGGAGGGTTCATGCATGGGAGGGCAGTGTGCAGGGGAGCCGTTGAAATATGGGTGAGGGCACCTGTTCGCGTGATCCCCCCTGTTCCCCACACTTTTGGCACGCGACGGCAAAAAGGTTAGCCATCACTGGTCTAGGATAATATAGATAAAATTATTAAATACATTATTAGAAAGTAAACTTTATATTAATTATATTCCATTCCAATCAAATTTAATAGAAAATGAAATATAGTAAGTGTTGATTTGGCAGCACCTATAATTCAAAAGTTCATAGCTCAGGTTTGAGATCTGAGTGCCACACAATGGGGTGAGCTTTTCTTATTTGCCCCATCTCCTGCCTACCTAGCAATTTGAAAGCATGCAAATGTAAGTAGATAAATAGGTACCACTTACTTAACAGCATTCCATGAATCTTGGTGTACAGTCCTTCTAATCACATGACCACCGAAATATCTTTGGAAATCACTGAAATCCACTTACCTTCACTGCCGGTTCAGGAATGGGAGCACACTATGCATGCACGTGCCTCTTCTGCACATGCGCAGAGGGTTGAAAATGGGACATAATGACATCCCGGTGGGTGGGTGGAGCCTCCCACCGCCGGCACTACCAGTTCGTGTAAGCCAGATAGATCTGGCTGGATTTCACCACTGGCTGACTCCCTCAGCTAAGAAATGAGATGACCAGCGCCTCCTAGAGTTGGATATGACTTGACATATGTGACATGACTTGCCATATATATCTGCATTTCAATCTTGTGTGGGCTCCCCTGCTATCGAAATAAAAATGAAATGAAACAGAAATGTTCAATACTTCCAAGCATTTAAGTTCATGCTTAGTTTTATTTCAATGGATTTAAATATCTGGAATTCTATGGAGTTTTATGCAAGCAGAATTCTTCTTTAAAGCAAGTACTGAGATAAGTTTAATCTGTGAAATGTTGTAGAACTTTAATTGCAGTGAAATATGGAAAATAACATATATAAGCATCTTCTAGTTTTAATTGTCAATTGTTAAAGCACTTTTTATAGAACTTTTTTAAAATTTAAGATTTTATAGTTTTATATTATTAATATTTTTGTATTAAGTGAGTGACATACATTTATTTTATTTTTATTTATTTATTTCGATTTGTATACCGCCCTTCTCCCTTCCGGGACTCAGGGGGGTGAACAGACATAATTAAAAACAATACAAATAATATAAAACAATAAATAGTTTCTGAATACAAAATTTAAAATTAA
>JANHFK010005137.1:362545-379427 GCA_036250565.1 Sibynophis collaris | reverse complement strand
TTGCAGTATCCTTCCCCTGGAGTGGGGAGGGAATGGGGATTTTATAGTATCCTTCCCCTGGAGTGGGGAGGGAATGGAGATTTTGCAATATTCTTCCACTGCCATGCCCACCAAGCCACACCCACAGAACCGGTAGTAAAAAAAATTGGATTTCACCACTGGATCAACCCTGAGTGTTCCTTTAGAATGCAGATCCTGAAGATGAAACTTAAATACTTTGGCCACTTAATGAGAAAGAAGGAGTCACTGGAGAAGAGCCTAATGCTGGGAACGATTAAGAGCAAAAGAAGAATGGGACGGCAGAGAATGAGGTGGCTCAATGAAGTCACTGAAGCAGTCAACGTGAGCTTAAATGGTTTCCGGGGAATGGTAGAGGACTATCTATATATAACCAACTCATCAAATAAAATATATATGGTATGCCAATTCAAACAATCTTCCTGAAAGTTTATATTTAATATGCATACTATGCTTTAGCATATTTAGCTATATATTAAATGTTAGAAAATCTTAAAATAATTTACTTTCTCAATTTATTAAATATGTATAGCTATATTTAAGGCAAATACTAATATTCTACTTTATATTCATAAAAGATCTTTACGATCTGAATCTAAAGCAATGGTTATTAGCATTTGCATTAAATGTTACTTCATGGCCAACTCCAAGTCATATATTTAAATTTGTAGGTGTCATTAAATCTAACCGAATTCCTGTAAAAATAATGTACCATAAGCATTACATTTATATATACCATAAAGAGATTACACAGATTTTATAATGCATATTGTAATTTTTTTTAATGCGGTTCCTGAAAGGAATTTGGTAAACACGATTATAGATTATTAAACTTTCAAATGAGTGTCTAATAGTCTTCTTGACTATTAAGGTAAGATGATTTAAAAAATTAGAACACAGAACCAGAATGAAAAAGAAAGTGGAACAGATGAATGTTGATGTCATCCCTAATTAACTGGAAAATCTGTTCTTGCAGTGAACTAGAACAGCACTTCCCAATTTATAAGATGGTTGGAGAATTGAAGTTCAGACATCTTAAAATTGACAAGGTTGGGAAACAATGAGCTAGAATAGGAAGACGATTTCACCATTTTGTCTTGAAACTCCTGACTTTGCTTTGTCTTTTAAGCTACCACATGTACCCCTAAGACTTCCCCTCATAGCTTCCTTCCTTGTTATTCTCTCCAGCTTTATCGATTTGTCTTCCAATGAAGATATTGAAGGCTGCACTGATGTTAAGATGGACTACAAAGCTCTGAACTTTCAACATCCTTTTGCACTTCTCAATGTTGATCCCCACAACTTCTCTCCTTTATATTTGGATTTCCCCCCCTCCCCCCGCTTTGTAACCAGCTTTGAAACAAAGGCGCTCTACCTGCGATGCATTCTGCCATTGTTTCAACTCTCCTTCCTCTCCCCAAGTCTAAAGACAACGACTCATAAACGGAGGCCCCGGCCATTTTCTTTCCTTCTTTGCCTTGCAGGTAAAAAAAAAAAAGAGAGAAAAGGCTGCGGACTATGATATCTCACAGCAAGGAAAGAGCTTGCAGATTTGACCCGTCTCCCGGATCAGGAGAGATGGGGCTTTGGAAGAGCCCAACAGGGCCTACTTTCTTTGCACGAAAAGAAGACGCTGCTCTGCGCAGGAAGAACAAGTCTATACGGCTGGCGCTCAGGGAAAAGCAGCTTTCAGACAATGGCTACGGGTTGATGAGCCAAAGGAAAGATGGCGTTGTTCCTTGATGGAGGGGAAAGACAAGGCGAAGGGCGCCTTGTTTGCTGCTTCTTGGAGGGTCTTGTCTTTTGTGTGCCGGCCTCCTAGGGGACATAGAGCGCCTCAGGCCGTTTCCCCGAGAGGGAAAGGCTTGTCAGGGCGAAGGGTATTTTTGTACTTGAGTTACACCGTGCATTGTGCTCCGGCCATCCCCGGAGTTTGGCGCGCCCGCTCTCCCTCACGCAAACCAACACCAGCTGGGGGGAGGGGAGAGGGAGGAGGGACTCGGTGGGGAAGGCAATGAGCGCCAACTGCCTTCTTGACTTTCATAGAAACTCTCCGCGCAGCGGCCGCGAGACACCGTCCCCTCCCCTCCCCCCTCCAGGCCGCTTTCCAGACGCGGGAAAACAGCAGAAGGCCCCGGCGCCGCCGCCGCCACGCCACGGAGGAAAAAGAGAGCAAGGCGAAAGGACTGCAGGCCGCGGCCCCGCACACTTGTTCGGGCCTCGGTTCCTTCCGTGCCATGCGCGCCGCAGATCCATCCGCCGCTCTCACCCCACCCCTTCCCTCCATTGCTGAGCTCGGCAATTCCCGCAGTTGCCCGGATGGAAAGTGTAATGGCCGCCAATAGTGACTCGTCGGAGTATGGAGACGGGCGAGGTAATCGAGGCGCCCAGCGAGCGGAGCGGTTGGCGGGCGCGGGGGTGGCGCGTGTCCCTGGGCGCCCCCGTGGGGAGGGGGGGCCCATCCAACCACCCGCCGCCGCCGCCGCCGCCGGTTGGAGCGAGAGAGGGGCTCTTCGCAAGACGGGCGACCCCGGTACCCGCCCTCTCGCTGTGGGCTGAGGCATCAAATAGTCCCCAACGCTCCGCCATCCCCTCCCGCGGCCGCCGTTGGGCAAGTTGGTGGCGCGACCCCGTTTCTCACCCCGGGAAGCGGGGACGGCTCGGGAAGGGCTTTGGCGGTGCGTGGTGGGAGTTTTAGGAAGGCGGCGGGGAGTTGTGACAGCCATGGCCGCGCGGAAGACCGGGCATCAACAACGGCCGGTGAACTTTTGTGTGCGCGAGGGCGGCCACCCCTCAGTTGGAGGGCGAACCCCCAGGACTAGGTTGACCTCCAGAGAGAAAGAGATGTGGGCATCCAACTCATGCCTAGGCTCACCTGCCTCTTGGCGTGTGCCATGGAAATGCTTTGAAAAGCCCTCCTTTCTTCACATGGGTATCATCCGGACATCTTTGTAGGAACTTAGGGTAGGGTTTTCCTGCATCGCTTGGCGTCCTTGTGCTCACCCCATTATCCTGAAAGGTGCGCTTTACCTGCTACATCGTTGACCCCCTTTCCCCCCACTTTTAAAGCGTCTGAGTGGGAGCTAAAGACACTTCAATTGCAAGACACATTCATACACTTGTTTCACAGTAGTTCAAAAGGGACCTCCCCAGCAGGTGAAGTGGTTGACTATGTACAATATGGCACTTTAAGGTGCACGGACGCATAATTTTTAAAATCTAAAATGCCCCTTTTCCCAATTCTAGAAGGACCAAGGGAACTAACTTGACCACTGTTCTTGCAACTAGCCATTCAGAAATAGAAACGCTATTCACTGGCAAGTAAAAGTAAACTTTTCTATTAAATACATACACCCATCATTTCTCTCCTCCATCTTTCAGGCTAGTGAAAGGAACAGGATGTAGAGGCAGTCTTACTGATGTCTAATTAGAAGTGTATCCCTTGGTTGTAAGATTGTACTTTATTTGCAGAATAATGTCTTCTTATTCTCACTCACCTAAGGAACAAAGAAAGGTGTGGAGAGAAAAATGAGCAAGGACAAATAGCAGGCATCTGCTTTTGTCCAGTAATCAGAGCAGTGAGAGAAAGGAGCAAAGAGATGGAGAGGGGGAATGTGCAGGTGACAAAACCACAGGAAAATTGACCCCCCCCCCCAAATCCTTGAAAACTTTGCCACATGGTGAGTTTTGTATTATGGTGGAGATTATTGTTGATCTTCTGTCAAAAGGAATAATGCTGTTCTTTCTGACGGGAAGGAAAATTTAAAAAATCAACGGTGCTGGTATGAAGCTGTTGGATGAATGTTCCTGGATTCCTGATCATTGAGGATGGCTAGGGATGAAAGAAGCAAATAAAAGCTATTATTGAGCACTGAGGAATTTTCAGTAGAAGTTTTAATTTATTCAGAAAATTAAATTTGAAATACATTATCCAAGCCTTCCTTAATTGCCTTTAAGATGGCTTGAGACTGAATAGTCAGTCTACCAGACTTTTGTTTCAGTGATTTATATGTTCCTGTAAAACCACTGGGTTTGCAGAGTAGTATAAATGTAATAAATAAATAGCATGTGTTTTCTGAATAGAAGGATCTTCAATGTATATTGGAGCTTTTCAGCATTGCCCTTAATTGTTTGTTAAAAAGAACAAGCCAAAAATCTTGAAAAGCCTGTAATATTGTCTTATTTTTTTGGATTAGTTTTTTACCCAAACACCATAATTATTTGTTGCTCAGAAATAGGTAATGGCTACTAGTGTCATTTCAAAAGCAAGCAGGATGATGTTAATGACTACATCATTACAGGGTAGAATGATGTATAGTAGTGCATCTTCAAAGACATCATTGAATAAATAGACCAATGAAGTTATGCTTATGATTGATTTAATGCTTTTATAGCAAAGTAGAGCGATGATTGTTCCTGATTCCAGTGGGCCATTTTATTAAATAACTGAGCTTCTGGATGTTCTGTCTTGATAATTTATAAGATGTAAGTTTCATAGATTATTTGTATTACACTGTAACTCTGCCATTTCAAGCTAGTGTTGTAGACTTAACCTAATACATAGGCTTTTGTTTAAAATAATAATAAAAACATCCAAAATGGCATTATTATAAGTAAACTCATTATAGGGAAGCTGTAGATGGTACAAATAGTATTTTGCTATGTTTCAAAGTTGTAAACTCTTTCTCCTTGCAGAATTTTGAACAGTATCAAAATACAGGTTATTTCATACTGATAATTCATAGTTGCCATTGTTGACTTGAGCATTCTTTTTCATCAATTATATTACATATAACATTGAAGTCTTGGATTTTTCTTGCAAAATTAAATATTTTCTTTCTATTAATTAGCATTTAGATTCTACTTTGTATAAGGATGTCAAGATTGTTCTAATTTTGAAAATTGTTTTAAAGGATACTTTAAAAGTTTTGATTCTTGCAGGGTGATCCAGTCTTTACAGTTAATTCTTTGGCTCAGATAATATTTTTTGTTGTTCATTCTGACACATGTGTTCATTTTGACACATCTAATGCACCAATTAGAATATTCTCATTTTAAATAAAATGTTAATTTTACTAAAAGTTTTAACTTTTTAAGGAAGCAATATTATTATTAATCATATGCAGACTAAAAAGACTAATTAATGTTACTATTTTATTCAGCACTAAAAAGACTAGTTACCCTAACTTTTCAGCATTCTTGTATATAGCATGACAACTTTTATAGTAAAATGACATCAGAATTTGTTCCAATTTATTGAAGAGAGACATATCTGAAATATTAATGACACAAATTCTAACTTTTGGTACTTTTGTGTTTTAAAAATAATATTTTCTTTATTTTAGGATGTGTTGTACATTGAATGCAACGTCTTTTGAATCTTGATTTCCAAATTCACCTCTTGAGCAAGCTATTGGAAATGGCATCGTAGTTTTTCTTAAAGAGTAAGTTTTATAACTTGGTTACACTTTAAAAGGTTAAAATGATTTGAGAGATTTAGCTTAAAACGTTGGGTGTCCAACAGTTTTGCTTGAATGGGCCACATTGAGTGAAGAGGAATTGTCTTGGGCCACATGTAAAACATATAGTTAATGTATAGAAATCACATCATAATGTTAAAAATTTAAAATCTTGTGGGGCTGCATTACTAACAGTCCAGGGCCACATGTGCCTTGTGGGTCACAGATTGAACATGCCTGGCTTTAAGTGTTACGTTTTAATTTTTTATATATGAATTCTGGCTTATAAATCATAATTTGTGTGCCTGCTCATGGTAAGTGACAATACTAGGCAATAAAGCTGTAGTATATTCTACACTTTTAGTTCATAAATATTTTTATTAATTTACTAGACCTACTGGCATTATTAACTGTTATTTACATTACATTAAAAAAGGTGATATTTAATAGTTCCTCCCACATTGTCTGCAGACTAAAACTAAAGAAGATCTGAGTCTCTAAGGGTATATGTGCCCCTTAGAGACTCCAATAGTTGCTAGTAAATTATATTTTTGAATATGATAGAGGAAGTTATTAAAATAACTAAATATAATATTTGTACACTTCTGTTCTAAGATTTCCACAATACAAGTTTTGAGAAAGCAGTTCTTGAATGTGGCAGCATTGATGAAAAGCAACACCAGGCATAATGAATGGCAAGAGAGCAAGAGAGCAATAGAATAGGACTAGAATAGTTTATTTGTCCAGGATATGAGGGGTCTGTAGCTATTTTTTCAGCTCTCCTTCTGACCCACATGATCTACAGATCTTGTATGGAAGGCAGGCTGTTTGCAGTTGTTTTTTCTGCAGTGCAAACTATCAGTTGGAGTCTTTACCTGTCCTGTTTAGCTGCTGTACCAAACCAGACAATTATAGAAGTACAAATGTAGACTCCTCCTTCAGCAGTCTGAACTTTCTGAGTTGACATAGGAAGAAAACTCTTTGTTGTACCTTTTTAATGATGGTTCTAATATCAGTGCCTATTTCAAATCCTGGGACATTATAGAACCCCAAAACTTGAAGGACTCTACTGTTGATACTGTGCTATCAAATATAGTAAGAGGTGGTGGAATAGGATGGTTCATCCTAAAATCCACTATCATCTCTAAAGTTTTAAGCATGTTCAGCTCCAGATTGTTCTGGCTGCATGTTCAACTGCCTGCCTATATGCCGACTTCTGACCATCTCGAATGAGTCCAGTGACAGTTGTATCATCTGCAAACTTTATTACTTTAACAGAAAGATCCTTAGAGATGCAGTCATTGATATAGAGAGAAAAGCAATGGAAATAGCACACAGAGAAGTGTAGGTATAATTGTCTTATTATTAACCATTAAATAATGGTTTTAAGAAACAATTTTTTGGATAAAGGTAGTGCAGTGAATGAAAGTTAGAGGAAAGAAGCCAGAACAGTAAGGTGACCAAAATACAGATTACTTTTCTGTATCTTAGAACAAGGGAAGTGCTCCTTTCAGAATGTCTAACAAACCATATAGTATATTTGTTACATTACATCATGAAATAAAGTGACATTGTGATTATCTGGCTAATTGGTTATTTGATTTTAATTTTTTTAAAAATTAAAATTAAGTTAAAGGAAAAGGTCAAGGACATTAGATGAAAAAGATATTGGTAGACGTGAATATATGGAAAGAATGATAGTAGTGACTGGACAATGACTTTTTGATGTAACTGTATCAAAAGAAGATATACAATGAAAATAGCTGAGAAGCATGAAGAACAGTATCTAAAAAAGAATCAATGAATGACTCAGCGAGTGTAGGATGATGACCATCATCAGTAAAATTATTTTTGTGTCCTGAAACATAACCATAAAGAATGAAGCCAGATAATTCAGAGCATATTAATAACAACACAAATCTGTTTTTTTTTAAAGAAACAAATTTTATAGCCATATCCTTTTAGCACCTGTATTGTACTGTACTGCCAGTACTGTATGCTGTCTAAAATGGGGCTCTGGGCATCTTTCCTTTTGAAGTTTTACAAATTAACTTGATATTTTTATTTCAGATATGCCAAGTTAAGAAAATTGTGGAACTCTGGTGTTAATTCAGCTCAGAGTCTTTTAAAAGACGAAGATTGCAATAATAGTACATTACAAAAAATGCCATCTGAGCAAGAACAATTTTTTTGCATTCAGAAGACCAACTTGTTACAAGATGATGAGTCAGATAGACTGTGTGTTTCTACATCTGATATTACTATTGAAAAGTCTACATTTGAACCTACAATTTCAGATATTGTTGCCTATGGCCTAAAAAAAGTGAAAATAGAATTGCCCAGGGTAAACATACCAAATGAAATAGTTTTTAAACATGAAATTGACAAATATATGAAATTATTTCAATGTAAAGAAAAAGCATCTTTCATTCAAATGGATGTGAATGGGAACAGTGTAAATTATTCTGAGATATATGTTCCACATAACAAATCAGGATTACATTATGAGGAAGGCTTGAAAACAGCAAAAATATTGAATTTCAGTTGTACAAAATGCCAAAACAACGTCAGATATAGCCCAAATGATCTACAGAAACATTTTCAGTTGTTACACCAGGGAGAATTGCCATCATACCCCTGTGAAATGTGTAATTTTTCAGCTAATGACTTTCAGTCATTCAACCAACATCGTCGAACACATCGTAGCACCTTAGTAAAATGTGAAATCTGTAATGATGATCACCGATATACTCTATTGGACTTAACAAAACATTTCACATCTCAACATTGTGTAAATGGTAATTTTCACTGTGAAAGATGTAGATTTTCAACTCAAGATGTAGGCACCTTTGTTCAACATATACATAGGCATAATGAAATGCAGTATAATTGTGACAAATGCCATCATGTAAGTTTTTCAGAAGAAGAGTTTCAAAAGCATGTTGCTTCACACACTGGCACGTTTCCTTTCAGTTGTCAGTATTGCAACTACATGGCATCACGGAAAAACTATCTTTTAAAACATATTATTACCTTACACAAAGACCATCTCTATGCAAAAGATAAAATGAATACAGATGATAATGAAAAAAGAGTGAAGAATTCAACAGGACTAAAACTTATCTTGAAAAGGTACAAAACTGGTGCATCAAGGAAAGCATTGTGGAGACGTAAAAAAATTACCACTGATGGCTGTAGAGCTGAAGAAGAGGATGAACATGTTTTCAAAGTCTTGAAAGAGAGTCTGCCTAAATCTGAAGAAGTAGGCCAGTCTGTAAAAGAACTACATGACATTCTTTTAAATGAAAAACTTGTTTATAGTGGAACAAAATCATCTCCAGCAATTCAGTACAACAGAGCAGAAGGTGGACTAGGTTCCACAAGGGGATTGATGAAAAAAGCAGTTCATGGTCCTACAGTGTTAATGGTTAAAAATAATAAAATATCTGTTCCTGCAAACTACAGTGCTAAATTTTTGGGATTCAAAACGGTGGATGGAAAACAACATATAGTAATAAAATTGCTACCTACAGAAAAACAAAATTTGCCAGGAGGAAATAAATTTGATGGGATTAAAGATGGTGCAATTGAATGCCAAGAAGAGACAGCTGACAACTGTAATTTACCTTTAGTTGCTAGATCTCATGAAATTAATAATCAAATGCCTAGGAATAATTCTGTTCACTTGTCAACATCTTCATCATCTAACCAGTTTCCAGGAAAAATAAAGCAAGAAGGTAAGAATATGTTATGCTGCAGTACATCACAGAACATTGCACCACCGATGGTAGTGGTAGGAAAGTGTGCAACCCGTTTGCCGGTGAAATCTGAAACATCTTCAATTCCTTGTGATTTGGTAGTCAAGACTAGAAGTCCAGGTTCATGGAAAAATTGTATACCTCAAGACCATTCCCAGGTTTCATCCCCTTCTGGTTCACGTATGCTTCATTATGATCCCATGAAAAAACCTTTTCCTCCAGAATTCAGAGTAGTGAATGGTGAAGTAAACAACAATAATAAACACCATAATCTCTATTGTTCATCGCCAGATTTTTCCAATCAGGCACCGTTGCCTTTCCATAATTATTCTAAAATAGGCATTTTGGAAAAATCAAAAGAATTTACTTCCAACAAAATTTATCCTCTGCAAAGCAAGTCTACGAATGAATCTATGCCTTGTTTTTCACAATCAGTAACAGAATTAAATTTAGACAAAAAATCACTGCTGCCTCTTTATGGCTTTGTAAATGGTAATAATGCTCAAGTATTCTCAGCCAGCCCACCCACTCACAGTATTGACAAACAGTGTTGGTTAGAAAACTATGATGGACAATTGTATTTGAATTCTAAGGTTAATCAAGTGTTGGAACATGTAGCTGAAAAATCCAAGCAAGAAAATGATTCTAATTGTGTACGTTCATCACTTATGCCCAAAATAACATCAGTTTTTTCCCTTCAAAGTAAGCAGGCATCCACCTATTTGTCACCTGAAATAAATCAGTCATTACAAGATGTCTTAAAAAGACCAACCATCGCTCAGTCAAATAACTATGTTAAAACTAACTATGACAGATCTTTTTCAAACAAATATACAAATTGTAGGACATTTACACACAACGATTCATCATCTTGTTGCAATTTAACTGATTCCCCTGATAAATTTAAGAGAGAATTGAATATGAACAACACTGCAACAAATGAAAGTGTATACCTGAACGGAGGACAAATCCCTTTGTCTCTTAGAACAGAAGCAATAAATTCAGTGTCAGGGAAAACCAGTGTTGGTGCACTGCTTAAGACTCAGACAGATTCAATCATAACACAACAATTGGCGAAAGACAAGGTGCGCTATAATATCCATGGCCCTAGTAAAATTTGTCCATTTTTTCCTGAACAGAAAAAAGCAGTACTACAGTCAACTCCATCAAGATTATTTGTACCCTTGCATCTTGCTCGCAAACAAGGATTACAAGTTATTTCAGGAAGGCCTTTTCCAAAAGTGAGTTCATCCGATGCTCAGGCAACCAGAACTGCATCTTTGCTTTTAAATAAAGGACCTGGAATGATTTTGACATTTGGTAGGGGGTCCCTTGGAACAGCTACAAATGCCACTGAAAATAATTCTCAGGTTTTAGAGAAAATTGCATCTACGAAGACAGTCTCCTCAGACAAGGACCTACAAACAAATGATTCTAGAAGCCTAAGAAATTCTAGTATTAATACTTGTAGTGATGCTTTGCCCATTGCCATTCCACAAAATGATCAGCACAACATTACAAATCCAGAGAGCAGACTTTCTTCCATGAGAATACTTGCTGGATTTCAAGGCAGTAAGGCTGCTTGTGCAAAGTCAGTAAAACAGCCAGAAGTTGGACAGGAACAACCTGTGTATGCACTTTTGCCCAATGGCAGACAAGCAGTTTTTCTTAAGTGTATGTCATCGAACAAATCTCTTGTACAAAACCATAATATTTCTCAAGGTCCTACTTATAGTCAAAATTCTGAACCAAAGAAACATGGAGCAATGCAACAAAAGCTTTTTTTGAAAATTAAGACTTTTCCTGCTGCAGATAAATGCCAACCAGTTAGCAACATGTTCTCATCTTTGCAGTTGAACAATATGAAGTGTTGCAATAGTCCTGCACTAAATCAGAAAAATACAGCTCACCCTTCTAGTAATGCCTTATCCTTATCAGGTAGATTGATGCCAGCAAATGCTTGTTCAGCAAATGAGAAATCAAAAGATTCTTGCTCCTCTGTAGAACTAGTACATTCCTCTAGAGATGGAAAGACGTGGTCACAAAAGATCCCACCTGATTTAACTCAAAAGGAAACTACTAACAAAGGAAGCAGTTTTGAAAATCAAAGAGCAACAGAGAATATGTCAACACAAATGTCAAAGGTTAAGCGTCATTCAAGGCAAAATGATGCTAAAGTTTCTAATGCTACAGTTTCACAGAAGAATAAGAATTTGAAACGGAAAGCTAATGATGACTTTCAGGGACCTCCTAGAAAGAAAACATTGCATCGAAAGTGCAAAGAAAAAAATCAAGTAGACGTGAATGAATTTGAATCCTTGTTTCAAACCCCTTATAGACCAAGAGCATCAAAAGATACTGTAAGGATTTTAAATTTACTTCCTTTTCATTCTAAGCAACTTGTCAAATGCCCTCGGAGAAATCAGCCTGTTGTTGTACTAAACCACCCTGATGCTGATGTTCCTGAAGTTGTAAATGTTATGAAAACTATTGCAAAGTTTAAAGGACATGTTCTAAAGGTCTCTTTATCGAAGAGAACAATAGATGCTCTTTTGGAGCCAGCATATTCTAGCAACAATTTGTACTTAATTACTAATGAACTGACTCGAAGAAAACACAAAATGCTAAAACCTGTAAGTCCTGTAAAAGAAAGATTTGTTTTAAAATTAACACTGAAGAAGACTAGCAAAAATAATTATCAGATTGTGAAAACTACCTCTGATAATACGCTGAAAACTAAATTTAGCTGCTGGTTTTGTGGGAGGATATTTGACAATCAGGACAATTGGGTAGGGCATGGACAGCGCCATCTAATGGAAGCCACTAGAGACTGGAATTCATTAGAATAACTTATTGAAGAATACAAAATCATGTTCCTCTGACCGCAAATTATTTTGGCTGATAGCATCCAGGAACACATTAAAATTATGTTTTTTAAATCAAGTTTCACATTAGCACCTAAAATGGATCTGTATAAATTTTAATTGAATAGTTGCTATTGCAGTTTAATTTGTGTTTGTTACTACTATCATGGCATATATTTGTAATTGGAGGATGAAATTCAGGGCTTTTCTGTCTTGTATATATTTAAACATAAAAGTGTACATATTTTTATACTTTGGTTATTTGCTACAAAATCTTGCACAGGAATTGTATTTTCCAGCTCTGTGCATGCACTACTAAAAGGGTTTTCAACTATCCACAGCTATTGCCGTATTTTTCCTTGATCTTTTAAAGATTTTTTTCCAGGGATTGATCACTGTTGTTAGCAAGTGCCTAAAAGATGTGAAGCAGTTTACTTTCTGTCAACTGTATAACCATAGGTCTGTATAGGACCAGGTCTCCTAACAGTTTCTTTTAAAACAAAGCCATATGTGAATGCTTTAAGCTATATTGCTATGCACATGACACTTGTACTATTTCTGTGCAGTTTGTCTACTTTCTTAGTGAAGTATTTTTTCATACAAATCAATAAACTTATTACTGTGTTTATGCCTGATGAAGATAACTGTTGAAAAAACAATGTATTCCCTGTTTGTATAACAGTACTGCTGAATTCCAAGTGAACAAATTTGTCATCCCTACAACATTGGTATTAAATTTTATTAAGAAACTGATTTCATAATTTTGCAACCAAGTGCATGTAAAAAGACAGTCTTATCATTGTGATCATGGTCATGCTAGAAAGCAGAATGTGATTTTCTCTGTTGTTACGTTTTGAAAAGAGTTCCTTTTAAGGGAACACCATCAGTCAGGATTTGAAACATTGATGTTTCATAAACTACTGTTAAAAGAGTATTTGAATTTCATTGAAAAAACTCTTGCTTGGACCATAGTTTCTTATTTAGACAAAATATTTGTCTCAGGTTGAATGGAGATTTTGTCAGGCAGTTTTTTCCCATTTGTACTTAAAGTATACATAATGATTTCAGAAATCATCCTAGGTTTCTACTGACCCTTTCTACACAATCTACTGGTTTTGGAAGATGACAAACTTTTTTTTTGGGGGGGGGAGAGATGCCATTGCATAATTCTGGTCACTTTAGATACTTTTACCTGGAAACATAATCTTTCTCTCACTAAGGAATAACAGAAAAATATCTTTGCTGTAGTGCAGACCTGCCAAATGAAAAGTTTTCAACTTTGTATTAGATACACACAGCTTTCAAGTGAGAAGAATACACTGAACAATAATGTAGATGGTTCCTTCTTTCTCATGTAAAATGATGGATAAGGGAATAGATATTTCTTAAAATTTTCTACTAACTTGAGATTTAAGTCAGGTCCAAACAGGTGCTGGGTACTGTTAACCTGTATGTTGATGGAAATAATATATTAAGCCCTCTTTAAGAAAGTGAATAATTTGATATTAAAGTGATGTGTTTTGAAATCAATTACAATTCAGGATTACCTCTTAAAATTTCCCCTGGACATATTTCTTGTTAATAAATTTGTTACATAGAATATTACTCTATAATTGTATTGAATAATTTAAACCTTAAATAAAGCACAGGTGTTTATTAATGTCAAGGAATTAACTTGCTGGTAAAAAGTCTTGGTTGTTTTGTTACTTGAGCTGACTTTCCCGATACTAAACAACTTAAATATTATTTTAAATAGGAGCAATTGTATCAAGATAATTAAACACCTGCATATCTAGACATTTCACTTATATTCTCTATTTATAAAAAGAAAACATTAGACAGAGGGCTCAACCATGTTTTTACATCGAGTTTCAACTTGTTTGCAAAGTTAAATTTTCTAAGACTGCTGCCAGGCATGTAAACATGCACATATGTATGCTTCTAACATGGCTTAAGCATTTATACGGGGCCTAGCCTTTGCTACAGTACTGCATGTCATACTGAATATGTAAGATCAGAGTAATTTTGCCCCTCATTTTCTTGTAATACTGATATTTTTAATCCTGTTATATGGCACAAAATAAATAAACAAAAATAAATTTTATTTTTTTCTAAACATTTTGGGTAAAATAGATTCTTCCAAGTGTTGATGCAATTAAGTAGCATTCCTTTTTAAAATTATGTTGTGTTCAGATGGAATAATCTCTAAAAATGCGTACTGAGACTAGGAAATAAACCCATTTCTTTACTAATTCTTTAAACAAGGTGACAGAAATGAGTGTCAGATAAATATGTATTGTTAACTTAAATATATTTGGATGTTAGCTGCAAACCTGAGACAAAAATCAGACAAAGTTAAGTGTGTGATATTGTTGAAATGATGATATCCATTCAATCATGTCCAACTCTATGGGCCAGGTCTCGCCACCTCTTCTGATCTTGAGCTGTTCTGTCCTCTGGCTGGTGTCCGCTTTCATAGTGTCCAGCCACTATGTTCTATGGTTGCCTGGTTTCCTTTTACTGCTAAATTATTGAAGCATATCAAACTAATTGGAGGGACTCCCATTTTTGCCACCTTTAAAAATAAATCTGGGCTTATTTATCATTTTACTGTGTTCCAGTTAAATCAGAATCCCAATGCAACATTTTGTAATGTATTGTTTGGAAAGAAAAAAAATGTAAAACAATTAAAACTTAGTGAAACTGGATGTAGATTTCCCATGAGTGAACAGTAAAACTGTATGTTGCTTATTATCTTAATGTTTACACTTAGTATTCCCAGTACTATTACTGTTATTAAATAAGTATATATATATATATATTTAAATGCAAGTAGTCCTCAACTTACGATTGTTTAACTACAGTTTGAAGTTATGATGGCCTTGGAAAGAGTTACTTATGAGCATCCTTGAAGTTACAAACTTTGCACCACCTCCCATGGTCCTGTGATTGTAATTTGGGCACTTGGCAATTGATTTGTGTTAGTTAGAACAGGTGGCTTCTGGACAAACCATAAAGTGAATTGGGGTAACAAGATTTTCTTAATGACTGATGTACTTAAAGACCAGTGTCATAAGATCAGGTCTAGTCATGTAATAACTCACTTAACGATCACATTCAATTATTGACTGAAATTTCTGGTCCCAATTGCAGTCATAAATTGAAGACTTAAGTCTGAGATACTAAACCAGTTAATCTTTTTTATCAATTGTACACAAACTGCAACAAAAACAAATGAATTTGGAATGCAGCAAGTATCCTTATTAAAATTAATGGAAAGCCAAGCTGATATGTGTACCTTAGTTTTAAAGCTTAACTATCCAGTTTAAATTTTCCAGGAGTCATAAAACACAGGTCCCATTTCTTGTTTTGAAAAGCTTCAAAAATAATATCTTGCTGGATGCAAATCACAACTGTGTATGATGAGTCTTCTAGTGGAAAAAAATAATCTTGCCCTCTCACCCCCCCAAGAAACACTGAATACTTGTTAGATACATTCATGTGGCCATAGTATTTAACAGTCCTGAAACATTTTGCAGAAGCATGCAACAGCTGAGAAATAGTTAAGTATTTACTGTGCAAGAATGATAAATTCTTACGGATCATAACTGCATCTTGATAAATTATACATAATTATTTCCATATATGTACACTTAAAATCAAAATTGGACAATAGCTTCAACAAATACAGGTAAAAACACGTACCAGTCCATTAAACTAAATAAACATCCAGATTATTTTAGATGGCTGTCAGGAATAAAAATCCTGCTTTTAGCTGGTTACATGGAATACAGACACCCTAGCTTTGAAAAATACAAAGTTTAGCAGGACAAGTAAACGCTAGCAGGTATATTTTTAAATATAGCTCGTCTGTCACAGATTTCTTTTTTGCCTTCAGAGTTTGTAATGTCTTTTATATATACAAAGGCTTTGGGCACTTTCTGACTGGAGCAAGACTTCATAAACGAATCCACTAGCTTTGTAACAGCATGGTGCTTGCTGGAAAACGTGAAGAAAATTCTTCTAACAATAGTTGTGCATGTTTGTTCAGATGCTCAAATCCTTGGAAAATAAGGGCTAGAAGATACTCCATGATGCTCCTTGATGCGGTTACAAAACTCTAGCAATATATTTTAGCCTGGTGGAGTCTTTTGTATTGTTTTGACTGTCAATGAGAACGAGAGAAGTCCGCTGATGATTCTCTATTATTTCTGCCACACTGTCAAAGTGCTGGATTGGGAAAACAAAAATAGTTTATTCGACACAAATCCTGCTGAATGGATCAACAATCATAATTTAAATTTAAATGCTCTTTTCCACTCCAATAGCTCTAAACAAAACAATTCTGTTTGAGAAGTCAGCATTTACATCTTCTAATTTCAATACTTTCTAGCACTTTTGTATGTGAATTGTTCCCAATGGAGAGTAGGAGTAGAGTAAGCTAAATTGCAAGCAATACTTCTCTCAAGGCTGGCCTCATTTTTTAAAAGACAAAATCCTAGTACTAAATATGGCTCAGGTAACTGGCAGAAGATAATAGGGAAAGTAAGCTCCATGTTCAACTGTTCTTTTTCTGCACAAGTACTAATCAAAAAACTCAAATATGCATACAACTTAATTCTCCCATATGATTTTATATATTTTATATTCTCTTCTCCTCTACTCATTGTCTTGTGTAAGAATGGAGTTACTGCAATCAATAGAACAAAATTTAGCAATTACCGAAATTTCATTGATTTCAGAGGGGGGCACTTTAAGTGCAAGTAAATATAGTAGAACCTCT
>JANHFK010005137.1:317597-327824 GCA_036250565.1 Sibynophis collaris | reverse complement strand
CAGAAACAGAACTTTCTTAATATCTTAAAAAATGTGCCTAGACATCCTTTTTAATCAGCTTTGGCTTCTAATGATAAAAAGCAAAGGTGTCTTTCCTGATAATCTCCATGTTGATTTCTCTCCGCAGACCCCTGGGGGCACCGCAATGTCATCACAGAGGGTCCATGAAGTCTTGAAGAAATTTTATGATTTAAATCTTGAGTTAACTCTTGGGGGAGGGGTGGCCATAGTCCGTGGTCACAAAAGATATTTAAAGGGGGTCCATGGTGAAGAAAAGGTTGAGAACCACTGCTGTGACGCATTTCATGTACATCTGTCCCCTGGTGCATCATTCATCAAAATGCTGCAATCAAACTGATCTTTATTCCACTGTTTCAAATCTTTACACTAATGAAGGGTATAATCTTTATACTGTTACAATTTTTAAAAACTTGAACCGTTTGAGCTGAGGACACCCAAGATAAGACTTCCTCTTCCAAAGACAGATATCATTTTGGGAGTTTTGTTTTCATAGCAGTCACTCATTTGGTTGCCACTTGAAGTCAACATTTCTCTGTGGTTGCACCATATCTGGGGAACTTCCCAATACAGTACCGGGATGGCCATCTGCTCTTGCTTTAAGCCAGCTTTAACATGTATCTGTAATAGCCAAATGGCTTATTTTAAAAAAAACTTTTCCAAAGTAAGAATTAATTAAAATAGGTTTTAAAACTATTCATATGTCTGGCACGTTATCATTATTATTAGATTTTTTTGCAGTTTGTGAAAAATCCAAGGACTATGTACTAATAGGTGGTGTTCTGACCTGGCTCCCCAAACACAACAAACTGTCTGATGTGCTCTCAAAAGATTTCTTTATTAGGAATGCTGGCAGCCCCGGCAAAAAAATTATCTCGCAGGCTAACAAGTTCATCTGTCTGGAAGATGAATAGTTATCTGCCACACTTATTCATTTCCGCCCACTGCCTTTTATTCCCAGAGCTAGGGTAGGGCCTTGTTAGCAGCGGTGGCTCTTCCTTCCCCAGGATCAGCCCACGGATTTCCACTGCTCTCCTCTCTTCTGCCTTCTGTGCATCCTCATGTCAGGCACTGCACCCAGCTGTTCCTCGTCTTCTTCATCAACCACCTCCAGACCTGGGGGCTGTTGACTCTCCATCTGAGGGCTGACCGACGGCCCAGGTTCGGCCTCTGCCTCTGCCTCTCTCTGACAGCTCCATTCCGTCTTCCCCCTCAGAGCTCTCAGGTTGCCTTGGTGCTGATCCTGACTCCCATGCCTCCTTCTGGAGGGGCTGGTGGGCGACAGGCCACAACAGGTGGCTCCCCCGCAAAAAATATTCAAACAAAAAATAAAGCAATATTTTTGAGTTGTTGCTATCAGTTCTGAACTCTAAACCTACCCTCACCCCATCCCATGTCTGAAAAAGAAATCTAAAATCCATTCTTCACACTGCAGTTAAAGGAACATAATGTATATAGATGTTAACTATAAAGAAACAACTATAGTCAAATACCATTAACAGGAGTGACATTCTGCTGTTTTTATCTTCATGTTTGTAAACAAGTCTATTAATTGTACAGATAGTTCTTGACTTATGACCGGTCACTTAGTGACTGTTCGAAGTTCTGACAGACCTATCTGAAGGGAACCTACCACCCAGATTTAAAGTTCAAACAGTCAGTTTCTCCCCTCTCCCTGCAGTCACGTGACTGGCAACTGGAGAGCATTTACAGCCATTTTCAGTGTCTTGTAGTCGCTTTTTACAATGCTTTTGCTGAAAACTGGCATTTACTTCCAGTTTACAGCAAAATCACACCTATGGTGAACCGTTAGTTTGCTTAAGGACTGTAGCATTTGCTTAATGATCTCAAAAAGCATCGTAAAGTCGGTACACCCATGTGACCAACTCACTTTATGAGTTATGAACACCCATGTGACCAACTCACTTTATGAGTTATGAGTTCATTTTAGTCATAACGTGAGGACTACCTGCCTTTAGACAATATAAGGAAAAACTCCTTATACAGGCTACTGCCTCTGTTCAACCTAGTTCATTATATACAGAAATACTAGTTTATTTTAATATGTAGTAAGTTTAAAATTTAATGAAAGTACTTATGCTAAAGAGAAATTACTTTTGCTCATCTTTCAAGACATGGAGATAAGGCTATTCACGGAGAAGGAAGCTGCCATGTAATCAATGAGAGTCATTTCTGATTAAACATCATGACTTGGCAACAAATATTTAAAACTATGTAGATGGTATACCTAGGTAGAAGTATGTGTAGGAGTCTTAGATATGTTGGATTGTCAGTTTTCAAAATGTTCTGCCAGCTTGGCTAGTGCTGACTAGAAATTCTAGCAGCTAGAGTTTCAACATATCTGAAGATTACCACTTTGGGAAAAGCTAGATTAAATCATACCCAATTATTGCCAGAGGACAGGTGCCGAATGAATATACATGCATAACCAGTTTTTAAAATAGTAATTTTATTAAAATTTACAATTGCAAGGTAAAAACTAAGACATACTAAAACAAAATTCTTTTTTTTTACAACCCTATAATCCCTTTTATTGGGGTAGAATTGGGATGATTGAATGGAGCTGAGTGTTTACTGGCTGGATGCCCTTCCTGACAACTATGCAGAATTCACAGCAGATATTTTGTCTTTGCACCCTGATAGAGAAACATCTACCACTGCCTAGGATTGAACTCTGAACTTTCCAAGGGGAGGCAAATGTCTTTACCTCTAGGCCATGTGCCACTCCAAAAAAGAAAGAAAGAATGAAAGAAAGTGCAAAAAAGAAAAAAGAAAAGAAAAAAAGAATAAAAGAACAGAAATATATAAAGAAATTACTTCCTACTTCATTACAAAGCATACGTTTTTTTAATAACTTACCACCTTTTCTTAAAATATAACTATCACTTCTTCCCATATCCCACCTCTTATCTATAAATAAATCCTTACAGCCATGCCACTTCAGCCCTGATGTCACCAAAAGACCATTAAGGGTTACCAATGATGACATATCTATTTTAATTTTGATCAAATAAGCCAACCGTATAGTCCTTCCTTTTACTTTTAACAATCTTGATTTTTAATTTCTTCATATAACTTGATGTCATAGAACTTGATTTCTTTTGTTCCTTTTCACAAAATTCTTCAACATTTCAAAATTTGTAAATTCAATACAGGAAAATTATCTAGTTTACTCTCTTGATTTGTTAGTTGTAATATTTCTTTTAATTATTAAGAAGAAATGTAGCGATTCAGTGGGTTAATGATGCTGGAGATGGTCTCTGCCCCTGTAGTTAAAGTCTAGCACTTGGTGGTAGGGTGAGCTTCTGTCACTTGCCTCAGCTCTGTCCACCTAATAATTCAAAGGCATGTTCTATGTGAGTAGATAAATAGATACCACTTTGGTGAGAAAACAAGTTAGTGCTCTGTGCAGGCAGTCAGATTCCTACTGCCTCTGAACCTTCCTGGTTGCAGTGCAGTGTTTGTGAGGCAGCTCTGGGAAGGGAAGGGGCTGTTGCAGGAAGAGCAGCTCATTTTTCTTTCTGGGGCAACGCCAGTTTGCTCTCCTGTGACGCAGCTTGGGAAGTGCCCAAGCATGTCCTACAACAGAGAAGGTAAATTGGCAGCCAAACTACTACTCTGCAATAGCATTGTGGTCTCCTGGTTAATGTAACTATGCCATACAATACTAATATTAAAGACATCAACCAGTTTCTTTTGTATGATCAGTGAAAGTTCTTTCCCCACATCACTCTTATTGCCTGTCGTTTTTAAATCTACATTCAGATCAGTCTCAATCTTGTTCTGTAAAACCACTTCTTCTATAAGAGCGATAACATGGATTCTAAAAGTATCCTTAGCACCAACAGAAATATTTTATTCAGCAATGGTCAAAACTAGACAAACCATTGCTTTGTCTATTGCCTGCTGACTATAGAGAAGGAAAATATTTTGTGGTTATACTCCTGCCGAGTGATTAATTTAGGACAAAATTTGCTAATAGTAAAAATTATTGTTATACTTTATATAAAACACTTGTAGTCTGTTCTCCAGAAAGATTCCCACCAAGGCCAAAACGACATGATTAAAAATTTAAAAAGTTATCCTTGAAAACAATGACAACCAGACATTAAGAAAATGGCAGCAGTTAAAAAAAATATAGAGATAAAAATAGATCAGTAAAATAATGATTTAAAACCCAAAGAAAGGTTTTCTGAGTTGAAATGATGCAAACTGAGCAAGATCTCAGAGACTGCACAACCCAGGAAATGGAAATGCTCTCCCAACCAAGCCACACAATTAACTGTGACCTAACCACTTTCTTCAGAGGCAAGCAATCCTTAAGGTTCACAATGTCGTAAACATTGAAAGAAGGAAATACAGTCATGGCTAGCCTTGAGCACTTCTTGTGAGATTCTGGCTTAGCAAGACTTCTGATAAACCTAGATTTAAAAACTTACTCTTTTCTATATTACTCAAGAGAACTTGAGAGTTTTCTTTTTAGATGACCTGCCATCAAGATTAGAGGATCTTGGAGTGATGATCCGACTGGTTAGGGCGAATTGGTAGTGGACATTTGGCCTGGGTCACCAAACCAGTAGTGATCGCTGGCTGGCCACACCCCTGAACTAGTCCCTGGTCACCACTCACCCACCCCCAGTCACTCCTCACTTCTACTGTGTGGATCCTTGCTTGCACACAGTCTCTGCTCTGCAGCTAGACTGCTGAAGCACTGCACCCCAACTGAGCAACCCTGATCTGTCTGCCAGGTAAGCCTGTGAGTTGCGGCCTAGCTAGCTGCCCCTGCCCCCATCCCATCCTGCCTCCCCTACTCCCTTCCCCGTAGCCCTGCCATGCTTCCCTGCTTCCCATGCGGCCTTCCCGGCGGTCCGCATGGCCAGGCCCGCTTGCGAAGGCCTCCCCTACTCTATTCCTCATGGCTGGGCAGCCCCGGCATGCTTGTCTGCCTTCCACACGGCCTTTCTGGCATCCCCATGGCCAGCTTGCGAAGGCTGTGAATGGAGAGAGAAAACTTTGGATTCTCTATGCTACATTTAACATTGAATTCTGTGGCAGAGTTTTCTCCTTCCATTCACAGCGGAGCTGCTGCAGCCTGTCCCTTTAAGATACTTCAACCCCTGGGAGGGAGGGGGCCGGGGAGGACCATAAAGGAAGCAGCAGCTCCGCTGTGAATGGAGGGAGAAAACTTCGGATTCTCTCTGCTGCATTTAACGTTAAGTGAGTGTGGCCGTTGGTGACATAGAGTTGGCCATGCCCACTCAGTCACAGGACTCCCTCCACTAAGCCATGCCCACAAAATCGGTAGGGAAAAAATTTGAATGTCACCACTGTCTAAAGAGATACTATATATGTATATGCATAATGGTTATCTTTTGAGAGCTGAATGCAATGAAATTTCATTTTAATGTATGCTGATTAGTTTTCATTTAAAGTGACCCTAAAGTTTCTATCCTATCCTATCCTACCTTATCCTACGCTATTCTACTCTTAGTTCTACTCTACTCCACTCCATTCCATTCTGGATTCTCTGACGGCGATCTGACACTTTTCCTTAGACATCCAATGGACCTAATGAGAACCCTAACCAATAATTATATCTAAATACCAGTGTAACCTACAAAGAACACTGACATCATATGCACCAAGACAAATTCCTTGTACATCAAATCACACCTGGCCAATAAAGAATTCTATTCTAAGATTTCCAGTTGTTTACATCTGTAAATACATGAACAATTTTAAACACAAGTTTATCATAAAAAAGTAGTACCATAACAGAAGATGCATATGGCAGCTGTCCATCACCCAAAGTGTCCTCCAGAACCTTTCAATTTTTACTAACTTCTGTTAAGGCCATTAAGGACTGTGACAGAAAATAACTATCTGTGAATCCATACCCACTTCATGCTTTAGTACTGGAAGAATTACTGCTAGAAATTGGTAAGGGCTACTATGCATTGCACAGAATGTTTCTATGTAAAGAGTCAGTCTTCAGTTTATTTAGAAGCCAAGCCTTACCGAGTATTATTACACCTTAAAACTAGCAATTTGAATTGCACTGGAAACCCCAGTGCTCATAATACCAGTTGCGTAGGACTGCGATAACTGAATCAGCAACAAATGAGATGCTGCATTTTGAACCAGTTGCAGTTTCTAAGTAGTCTTCGAGGGAAAGTCCCATGCAACGAACACTGTGGCAATCCAAGCACGTGGTGATAGAAGCATGAATCACAGTTGACTTTTTGCTCAAAAGGTTCCTGAACTTGCACATTTTTTATGTTTCGAATGGCAGTTTTAAATAGTTTTCAACAATTCCGATTTCAGTTCGAATTTTATGTGTTATTATAAATTGCCAAGAAATCTCAGTCAGCGGTATCGTAAGTTTTATAAATAAATGAATAAAATACAGCTTTGCTTGTAAGTGATGGGTAGTACAACTCACTCAGTTTAAATCCGATTTTTTTTGCGCGTTTATAGGAATAATTGGATGAATTAGTTTTCCATAATCACCTGCAAAAAGTGTTAATTCTCTGCATCCTATTTATATAATCTTCATCTTTCTGGTATAAAGACTTCTTTAGACTTCTCCCAAGCATTTTTATTTTCTTCTGTTAGGTATGATTTAGAGAAGTTATTTTTATTTTTCATTTTTGTAAAATTATAGAGTGGTAAGAGTTGGAAGATGCCGCTGCAATGATCTAGTTCCATGATTGGGAACCTATGGCACGCATGCCACAGATGGCATGCGGAGCCATATTGGTGGGCATGCGAGCGTTGCCCCAGCTCAGCTGCAGGACACATGTGCGTGCCAGCCAGCTAATTTTGGGGCCTTCCTAGACTCCTAGAAAGGTTCTGGAGCCTGGGGAGGGTGAAAAACAGGTCTTCTGGTCCCACCAGAAATTGGCAAATGGGTAGTTTCTGGCCTCCGGAGAGCCCTCTGAGGGTGGGTAGGTTGGGAAGGCCGTTTTCCCCCTCCCCAGACTCCTAGAAAGGCTCTGGAAACAGGCCTACCAGGTCCACCTTGTTATCACGTGCCAAAAGCGTGGGTCGCGTGGGGTCGCATGTGCATGTGTGGAGCGCATTGAATTATGGGTGTGGGCACGCATGTGCGTGAACCCTCCTTCCCCCGCTTTTGGCATGTGATAGCAAAAAGGTTAGCCTAGTGATTCAACCATCTGAAAAGTGCAGGAAAACCAAATTAAACCTTTTATAGGCAAACTTTCTCTCTGTTCAGTTGGGCAAGGCTATAGTGGACCTATGCAGACAAATTGTTGATCAAAGCCCAGAGTGAATTTTGAGGAGGGGTCTAGCTATCTGCCAAAACCATTTAATAATCACTGCGGGGCTGTTCTTGGAAAACCATCATTAAACAATTGGTCATAAATTGAGGACTACCTATAACGAACAACCCCGGGGCTTATTTTGAAATCCACAGATCAGTATGCCTCCCTTTTCTGTCGATCAAAGTGCATGCAAATTTCCTCCATTCACAGATTCATGAAATGTCTTAGATTCAATTTTTAAAATTTTAACCAGGTTTCACACTTCCTCTGTTTCTCTTGGCTTCTGATCCTGTTTGTATTTTGTTGGGTAAACTTTTAATGACTTCATATTCATTCTCAGAATTCTCAGCAATGCTCTCTCACCCACAGTTAAACAGAGATTAAAAAGTCCTCAGATGTACAGAAACAGGTACTGAAAGCTGTGTGCAATGCACCAAAATTTGATGTATTTACTTCATTACTGGAATACATATGTGCATTGCTGAGATTTGCTATGTAAAGAATGAAATTATTCCCAGTCTCTTAGCTTTTGCACATTCTTCGGTTTCATTCCTGCAGTCCAAAGCATCTAACTTTTTATGCACAGACATGGAAGCATTTACAGATTCCCACAATGGAAGAATGGATGACGAAGTTAATGGAATTGGAGGAGAAAGAAGGTCTGACTCTAACTTTTTTTCTACATGGAGACCATTTCTGAACTTTTTGTTTGAATCTGAAATGAAATTTTAATTTTGGAATTTGATAAACTAGAACTGTTTATGATTATAGAAATACTGTGAACTATCGAATTTTAGAGCTAAAGGTTAATATATTTTATATTTGTAACTGTACTGAAAAAAACTTGGAAGTTACTCCCTTTCCTTTCCTCTTTGCTTTTCTACCACTCCCCCTCCCTTTTAAGTTCTCTATTCTATGTCTTTATATTTTATCTTTATAGAAATCTAATAAAGTCTGTATACTCACATGCACACACAGCTAACTTTTAGCAATGCATACCTGAAAGTTGCTAACAAACTTCCTTGAGGCGTCTAACTGGCAAATTCCACAAACCCTACAAGTCCTACAAACTGCATTGCATCCATATCAAATAAGGACTGGTGCCATGACGGTTCCCCAAGGCAACAGAAGAATATCAAGTCAAAAGTAGCATCATGTCACACACAAAGGAGTCTCTAGTCTAGTGTACGACATGCAGGATAGCTCAAATTTTGTTACTAGCAGCCCCAGGTAAATGCATGGCATCTGCAGATCCTTTGCCAATCGCAACCAGGCTCGATCAACCAATTGTCTGACTTTGTCCCAAAGGTTCAAGAAGCAACTGGACTTTCCAGAAAGTCCAGTTGCCTCTTGAACAAGCACCTTTGGGACAATCATGACCTGGATGACTGAGAACCTCCATAGACATTTGTCTGACTGTGGGTAGTACAAGCAGCGCCCTGTGTTGTTATGCCACACAACCCTGTATTACAGAAGAAGGGTTCCTGCGTCCAAGAAGAAATCAAGGAGTTGAGGAAGTACAGTTAGCCTACTTAAACAAACATGTGACTGCCAAAGGTTATGAATACATCCTTGCCACGCTTGCCTCACTGAGAGGTGTATATAAACATGTAATCGGTTCTTTGGATATATAACTAGCCTGGTTTTATGGCCAGTTGCTACTCAAGACAATAAATCTCCTTGTATTGAGAAAAGATCCACCAGGGGTAAGCTCTAGAAACCTTACCCGAGAGGGGAAAGGGAGCGCGATCATCCTACCTGCCGCACAGAACCCATTCATATACAACGTACCATTTATATTACCATTTGGAAAAGATTCCTGTGCGATCCCAAAGCCTCCCTTCCCATTCACCCTTCCGGATTCCCTGTGGATTTCTGGGCTGCTTAATTAATTGTCCACTCACTAGTTCATGCCTCCTCTTCCTCCTCCTCCTCCTTTTGCCGCCCAGACTTCTACTAAGAGACAGAAGAAGGCAAGAACTTCTGAATCATACTCTCGGCGTAAGGAGGAAGAGGAAAAAAAGGCAAGCGGGGCGGCGGCGGCGGCGGCGGTGAGATCGGGACAGAGAGGTGTGGAAAGCCGTACCTGAGTTTTTGTCCCGCCGGCACGGTGAGTTTATTGAGTTTCTCCATTCTCCCGTCCAAGTGGCCCACATGAAGTGACAAGCCAGTCAGAAGGACATCGGCGAGCTTCCTAGTTCCTGGAGATCGGGATTCAGGGAGGGAGGGGCCGAAAGAGACCCAAAGCGGTGAAGGATCCTCCTGAGGGAGAATCTCCTCCTGCGTCCGGGAGAAGCGACTCCGCGCGTCTTTCGAAGAAGCAACAAACTTGCTCGAGGGCCGGCCGGATTTCACGTCACGTGACCGAGCCAGCTTGGCTACTAATAGGGTGTTTGCACAAACATGAAGAAAGATCCACACCTATTGGGCGTGTGAGCCACCCCCGTGCTGGGCTGCGATTGATCTCTGCGCCTTTGGCATTTCAAGTCGAACGGAGTCATGATTTCGGGGAGGTTCCCGTCTCCTTCCTGGGCTGGAAGGGAAGGCGACACCTTGATCCCTGGAAGAAGAGGTGGCGATTGAACCCTCTTGCCGGGATTCAGAAGAGCTCCTTTCTCCGGGAAGGTCCCCATATTCATTTTTAAAAAAAATATATTTCAGGGATTGACAACTAGCAACTGGGAAATTCCACCGGGATCTTCATGCTGAGAGATAAGAAGATGCCAACCTTGCTAGTGGATGAGCCTCAGGTGCTTCCTAGCCTTTCCCAATCATTGCTTGGATTCGCAAGATTTCCAGCCTTGCTTCAGCCACTTTTTGTTTATTTATTTTTTATTTTATTTATTTATTTGATTTATATGCCGCCCTTCTCCGAAGACTCAGGGCGGCTTACAATGCGCTAAGC
>JANHFK010005137.1:299294-310938 GCA_036250565.1 Sibynophis collaris | reverse complement strand
TCTCCTTGATCAGCTTCCACCCATTGCTTCTTGTCCTGCCCTCAGGTGCTTTGGAGAATAGCTTGACTCCTTCTTCTCTGTGGCGGCCCCTGAGATAGTGGAACACTGTTATCATGTCTCCCCTAATGATGATGGTACTGTAAATGTATCTATTATGTGAATTATTTTTATGTCTTTCATTATTTTTTTTTTAAAAAAGAGTACTAAAACTAACAAATTTTAGCCCAATCTTCCAGCGCAAAACTTCTCTTCCTACAGGAAGTCCTCAACTTATTATTACAGTTGGGACTGGACTATCGGTTGCTAAGCGGGGTGGTTGTTAAATGAGTTGCACCTGATTTTACAATCTCTCTCTCTTTTTTTTTGCTATTTTTTTCAGCACCGTCATAACTTTAAACAGCTGCTAAACAAGTGGCCATAAGTGAAGGACTACTTGTAGTGTTGAATTTATGTTTTTACCGATAAAGAAATAATAAAGGGACAGAGCATTCACCCATAATTGGGTAGACCAAATTACTACTTGTAGTCATTCTGGCTGAATGGTAAGTGTCCCCACTCATCCTACAACTCATTTGCTCTCTTTTGATGCCTTCTCAGATGTTCCTAACCAGCTGGAGTTGAGTGATCTGGGACTAGTGACGGAAGGGGATCCCACCCAAGTGTCTTGTTCAGTCCTGCACACCTGTCCTTTGTCTCCACCGATCCTCACCTGGAACCTAGACAAAAACAAGGCGGTCACAATCCAAGAATATTTGACAGGAGGATCCTGGCGGACAGAGTCGAGTTTTAACTATATCCCTTCCCACAAAGACCATGGCAGATACTTGCAATGCACTGCAACGTTTCCAAACAAGCAACAGATTTACAATGGGATCAACCTGAATATTCAGTGTAAGTGTCCCAGCTCAGCAGTGGCCATGACACCTGATCCGGTCTGTTTTATTCTGAAATGCCTGCGATACGTATCAGTATGTTTATTTTCCAGAAGCTTGGAAGCTGTAGGGAAATGTAATAGTTTGGAACACTTAGTGTTGCCCCTGCCAATGCTGTTGATTGGGTCTAACATCTGTTAGGTCTTTATGGAAATTCTCAAGCATACAGGTCATGGTTGTCCCAACAGTGCTTTTTCAAAAGGCAGCCTGGACTTTCTTTGTTTTTCCTTGAAGATGTTTCACTTCTCATCCAAGAATCTTTTTCAGTTCGTCAGTCAGAATTGAAGAACTAAGGAACTTGGATGAGAAGCGAAACATCTTCAAGGAAGAACAAAGAAAGTTCAAAAAGCACCTTTGGGACAACCATGACCTGGATGACTGAGAATTTCCATAGAAACTATAATAAATAAAAATGCATTCAGTATAAAGGTAACTAGTATGCCATCTTATACATATTGACTCACATTTAACCTCCATTGTTTATCCGTTCGGTTCAGAACTTTCTCTGGAACAAAAGGATGTGGGGTCAAATTGTATTCATATTTACTCACAGATATGTGGCTTTGTGTTCAATAACCTTATTGCCAGGGGTGTGAACATAGGAGTGCAAATTTAGATAGGCAAAACCCCATAAATTAAGAATACTTAAATGTTGTCATTGTCCATCATTTTGAAGGGTACAAACTATTTTGCATCCTAAATATTCCAATACTACTTAATAGTAAATCTACAAGAGATGTCAATACCACAGTTAGGATTGAATGGTGATTAGAGCTATCCAGCAGGTGATTTTGTACATATACCCCGAAACCTGGATTAACACACTAAATAGCATGGATTCCCTAGACATGTTGAACAACAAACTGTCTGATCCCATTTAGCCTACCTAATGTGTTGTGCAAGCCCAATGAATCAGATGTCACATAATCTTGAAGTGGAGAGATTCGACCTATTGTATTTCAATTGAAATGATATTTCTAATTTCTGTTTGATGCTTCTATTATGATATTATGGTATGCCACTCGTTTTCATATTTTAGTAAGTTTGCTTCAGTGGTAGGATTCAAATTTTTTTACTACCGGTTCTGTGGGCATGGCTTTGTGGGTGTGGCAGGGGAAGGATATTGCAAAAATCTCCATTCCCACCCAACTCCAGAGGAAGGATACTGCAAAATCTCCATTCCCACCCCACTCCAGAGAAAGGATACTGCAAAATCTCCATTCCCACCCAACTCCAGGGGAAGGATATTACAAAATCCCCATTCCCTCTCCACTTCTGGGGCCAGCTAGAGGTAGTATTTGCCAGTTTTCCAAACTACTCAAAATTTCCGCTACCGGTTCTCCGAACTGCTCAAAATTTCCGCTATCGGTTCTCCAAAACCTGTCAGAACCTGCTGGATTTCACCCCTGGATTACACTGAAAATGAGCTGTGTGATGCACCACAGGACAGAAGCTAGCAGCTTTTCCGTGAGATGTTGATGATCTCGCCCTCGAGATCATCCTTGTCTTCACATAAGACTGCAGAAATCAGCCCCTGCTCAAATTTATCATAATTCACAGTAAGTGGGTTTACAGAGATGACTAATTAATAAAATGTTTCAACTTTAAAAAGTTCTGGACCTTTGACTTAAAACTCAGTTTTCAAAAAAAGAAAAAGAAAAAAAAAGATGCAACCTAAATTGATATCATAATCCAATTTTTGGATTAGTGTATTTTTTGGACTATAAAACGCACCTTAGTTTTTGGGGAGGAAAATAAGAAAAAAGCTGATTGGTGGGTGGATCGGCCTCCTGGAATATCCCCAATCAGCTGTTCCAGAGGTGAATTTTAGCAACAGGCCCATTGGTTGTGAGCTCTGTGCCTTGCTTTTTTCCCCAGCCTCTTGAAACTCCTGTTTTAGAGGCTTTTTTTCTGAAGTTTCCTTATAGAGGCTTTTTTCCTGAAGTTCCGAGTCTTTTTTTCAGCCTCTGACATCTCCATTTGAGAGGCTGGGCGGAGCTACATTCAGAGTATAAAACACACCCAGATTTTCACCCTCTTTTTTGGGGGGAAAAGTGTGTTTTATACTCTGGAAAATACGGTACTTTAACTTAAAATGAGGAAACCCTCACATAATATGCTCAAAACTTTTATGCCCCTTTTCCACTGCCCACCTCTGGAGAAAATGCTGCACATGAAAAATGTTCAGCCTTGCTCAATCATAAAGATTTCTGACAAATGTTGGACACAAAATCAGTATCTATATTGCATGACAGGATCTTGATTATGGTCTTAGACCAGCCTTTATACATAAAAATAAAATACATTACCAGTATTTGAAATTCTATTTTGGCCGTAGTAGGATTGAAAGCAAACATTATTTATTAACATAATGTATTCAGTTCAGGCCTTTCACTTACCTTACAAACAAAGCTGCCTATAATAGCTAGGTGGCATACAAATTTAACAAATTATTAGTAGAATCAATGGCTTGGTTAACAAATGGATCCAATTTGTTATATATATTTGCTTAAGAACATTTGGAACAGAATACTGAGAAGACAAATAAGTTTAAATGGATTAAAATCAGGTTCGGAAACTCTTATAAATAATCCTGGCTTTATTTAGAGGTCTAGATATTTTCCCTGGTCAGCTTCAATATAGGCAAATGATCTAGTCAAAACTGAACACCAGTGTACAGGAATAGCTTCAGAATCATATCACTACCTCCAGAAGCTTCTTTAGAAGGCAATGAATCCACTACATCTTACTCTCCTTCCTAACTCTTTTCTCATTTCTAAATTTGAAATTGCCTCAGTGTAGAAAGTACCAACTTTGCAGTTTATCAAAGAAGAGAAAAATCCAGTTTCAAATATGTTTGAATCTCTGTCTAATCATGGCAATGGGAAACTTCAGCACAACCAAAGAAAAAATTATACAGTGGCCTATGCATCATAATTATGTTTACAGAAAGAGACAGACAGGCAGACACACATACACACACACACACAAAAAGAGGGAAAAAGAAAGAGAAGGAAGGAAGAAAGACAGAAAAATAAATAACTAAAAGAAAGACGGAAAGTTGGGAGGAAAGGAAAGAAGGAAGGAAATAAGGAAATAAATGTTTGGAATCAAATTAGGAAGGGTCAAAGGAAATCCTAAACAAGTTCTTACCATATGAACCAATAACCCTGGCATCTTACCAAACCAAATTGTGCTATCATTTATGTCCATAGTTTTTTGTTTTTTTTAAAGTGGTTTAACCTAGATTTAAAACATTTAGAAGACTGAGCTATGTTGTCACATACAAAACAAACTGAAATATTCGGGGCATTTTGGCCCCAAACTGTTCTTTTCCCCCTCTTGAGATAAGAATAGGTCGGGTGGCTATGCTAACTACAACCTGCTACTCAACTGCAGAAAAGTGGCTGAAATGTAGTTCAAAAGTTTATTGGTTTATTTTTCTACAGGTCGGACTGTAGTTAGAAGTCAGCATTGAATATTGTGCATAGGAGTGGTGTGGTGGCCTAGAGGTGGAACTGTTGCCTCTCAATCGGGAGGCTGTGAGTTCAAAGATATTTCTCTTTCTGGGCACACTGAGAATTTATCTCTTGAACAAAGCTCTGCATTGGTGACAGGAAGGGCATCCGGCCATTAAAACACTCTGCTAGCTCCATTCAGTTACCCAGACTCCACCCAGCAAGGGATTATGGGGTCATTAAATGAAGATGATTGAATATTGTGCTACCAGTTTAGGAAATTTAAGCCCATTTGGCTATGCTATCTGTACATTTTCAATATTAATTTATTACTGCCTTTCTGAAATACAACAAACCAGAGCCTTCTCTGTGGCGGCACCCACCCTCTGGAACGAGCTTCCCCCAGAGATAAGAACAATCTCGGACCTGCGCCTCTTTCGTCGAGCCCTCAAAACATACTTTTTCACTCAAGCCGGCCTCTCGTGATATTTTAAATTGGGTTTTAAATTGGGGTTTTTAACAAGGGTGTGGGAAAGATTTTAGATTGCCCAGGGAGTTTTTAACTTGAGACATTTATATATAGCATTTTAAGGGGTTTTTAACTGTATGTCTTTTATGTTTTATGTTTTTTATCAGACTTGTACACCGCCCTGAATCCCAACAGGGAGAAGGGTGGTATATAAATAAACTTTATTATTATTATTATTAAAATGCTCTTGTTTCTTTGCTGGATCACATGGAAAACTGCCATTGCTGCTTAACTCTTGTATTTATAACTAATACTACACCTACTATTTCTGCAAGTAGCCTTAATAATAAAAGAAATTTCTAGAGACGCCAATGCTCATGCACACAAACACTCAGAAATCCCAAGCAAAACCATCTTCTAAAGCATCTTAGCTAAATTGAATTTTGACATTATGACATGTAGCACGATGACAAAAATATACAAAAGTATTTTTCAAAATAGGAAACATTACAATGGGAACATTTTGAATGTCCTATATGCATATCTAAAAATAACAGACAGATAATTTTTTAAAAAAAGAACAGTCTTCTACATCTTCATAAATTGTCTTGGTTTTTAGCTTTTCTGTTCAGTTTGCCTAATTTTAATTGCCTTGCATTACCTTTTATTATTTTGTAAGCCACCCAGAGTCACTATATCAATGAGAGGGGTGCCATAAAAATTTAATAAGTAGATAAATGAAAGAGTATATACATCTTCAAATTCATATCCATCATTTTATGACACTAAACAGCAATGCTCTACAGAGGAGACTGTAAGAAAGAAATAGTGTCCAAATTGGAAACAAGACTGATCAAATCTGAATATCCAAATAATGGGAACTTCAACCTTTCAAAGATATGGATATGAAATATGAAGCACAAGCACTCATTCCAATTATTCCAGACACAATTCAGCTGTTCCTACTAAGCATTGCAAATGCATCTAAATTCTAGTACTTTGTGTGCTGCAAAAAAACTGGCATCACTCTTAGAGATAATTGAATGGCTTCTGCCTGTAATTTAGAACACATCTCCAAAAGGTGATATAATTATGGGGCACTTGCTGTGTCAAAGATAGACAGCTCTTACCTTGTAAATTAGATGTTTACAAAGAAATGTTATTTTTCAGTACTTTTTACTTACTCATGGTTATGTTCTGAGGCCTATAGAACTTTAGATGTTTTCTGAATAGAACATTTCTTGATCACCAAGCTCTCAATTGTACCAGTAATGGTGGCTTAACTATACAGTAAATCTGAGTTGACAAACTAATGAGGGAAGGAATTTTCCAACCTAATGTCTATTAAACTGCATATGAGGGGATTTTTTTTTAGTCCCCAAATATTCCTGTACACAAAAAAGCCCACTTTATTAGTAACAATAATGGCCAATTTGAGAAGAAGCCACAAACACTGCTTGGCTTCATTAAAACAAAGAACTTTCATTTGGCACTGATTAAGAAAAACAGTGAGAGCTGCAGCTTCTTTCAAATGAAAGGAAAGTGCAATAAAAGTGATATAAAGCAATGTCAATGTGGAGCAATGGATTTTGAATGGTATTTTGAAGTTACTCTTGGCCCAATGAGATAGAATTTCTATAAATCCATCAATGAGAATAAGACTAGTGCAGTGAGGTGTCTATACATTGATCGAGAAGCATAGAGTTGCCCTATATTGCTCCCCATTGCTAAATATATTCCAGATAATTCTTTCATGGAAATTCTTATTTCCTTCCTCATCCCTAATCTTAATTCCTTTCCATACTTTATTTTAGTTTATATTGGTCCCTTCAGCTGGCCACCACTTAGGTCAGATACATTGCACAGATATTGTAGAATATAATCCACAGACATTTAATATACACAGATAAAACACACAGATATTTCCCCATGGTTCAAAGGGAAACAGACAATGAATTGATATGGGGTCATCAGTCAAAGTAGAATGAATGAATGAACTATAATGGCAGTATTAGATTGAATTTAACTTCTTTCAACCAGCTGCAGCAGGCTTGTAGTTCTGAGCAAGAGATCATGCTGTTTGGAATTACTAGACTGAAGGGTCCTTGGTGCTCTCCGAGCCTGATTATTTTTCTGCAGATGTTTCATTACTCAACCGGGTAGCATCATCAATGCTAGTATGGAATGGAGGTTTATTATCTGTTTACTGTATATATTAGTGGTTTGTCTTGTCAGTGTTGGTGGGAGTGGATGTGGAGGTTCCTTGATGAGTTGTTTACTGTTAGATTGTTTGTCTGAGTTAGTAGTTCCTTGGAATTGGAAGTCCCACCAACCAATAGGGCAAGCTCCTTGTAAATAAACAGAGTGTAAATTCCACTCCCTTCTAGCTTAATGATGTTACCTAATCAAGTAATGAATTGTCTGGGGGAGGGGGGAAGGTGGAAACCGAGCTCAGAGAACATCAAGAACTCCACAGTTCAATGGTGAGCTACAGATATTTTCTTCTATTCATTACTAGGATGCATAATCCTGACACAAAATCCAGACATTTTTGGAGATGGTCAGACTAGAGAATATCAGTCCTATTTTGTCCTATTGAAACCACCATCTTCTGAGATTTAATTTTTAAAATAAGATTCCACAGACATTTTCCTATACAGATAGTTAATAATTACACTTCTATTATGAAAGCAGTCTTATCTACATAAGTGTAACCAGATGTCACAAACATAATGACTGGAAAGAGAAATTTTAAATATTTACATTCATATCCAAGTAGAAATGTATATATGTATGATATTATAGATACAATTTATTTATTTATTTTTTACTTTAGAGCAGGATTGTCAAACTCGTGGCCAACTGGCAGGATGTGTTACGCACTGGCCATGCCCATACACATTAGTGAAGGAGGAAAAGGTTGTGATATGTCAAGCGATGACATGTGTTTGACACCCCTGCTTTAGAGACAAAACAATAATATGCTGATCTAGAGTTTATGCTAAATCATAGCTTATAAAAGTAGTTTAGTTTCACAAAAAGGCACTGATTTGTAGGCAATGAACTATGGATTCTCGTATCATCAGACTGTGATGCAGTCATATATGTTTTTTCTTTTGCTAGAGGCTGGTCCTGGTTAGTACTTGAATGGGAAACCTCCAGGAAATCTACCTGAAGATTATATTGGGAATTTTAAGAAACCTTTTGGAAAAAAAAAGAAGTTGTACAAAGTCTTGCGAATGAACTTGAATTGAAGGAAGCATTTGCTTTTTAAATATTCATAAACAACCATAATATCCCAGTGAACCAACATATAGTGGGCAGTTTTAAAAATTTAATGCAGAAGGTTTAAAGTTTATATATATATTTGGGTTCTTTAAAAATGTTGTGCAGCAGCTGAACTAAACTGATATCTCTGTGATGGGAACTATTCTAGATAAACATTCTGTTCTGGAAATGGAAGGTTCTAGAGCCATTTGGGGGCCAAAACAATGACTGGAATGCTACAAACTACTACTTGTTAGAGAAGGTTTATTTCCAGACCACCACAAGACTGAAATGATCCCGAAGAAGATGGAATGTTCCAGAACTTCCATAATGTTCTACATCCACAGAAGAACATTTTGCTTATGTGCTTTAAATATTAATCTGAAAAGATGATTCTGGATATATTTATTTATTTATTAGACTTCTATACCGCCCTTCTCCTGGAGATAAACACCCCCCCCAATTCAAACTAAACCCAGAAATAGGATTTTTTTTCTATACAACATTCAAAGTATCTGTGTGTGAGAGTGTTTGTGTGAAAGAAAAACTTACGGCTGGTCCATTATACTGAATCTGTGTCTCTCGTATTCTGATAAATGCTGAAAGAGAGAGAAAAAGAATAAAAACAATGCTTATGAAGAAAAAACCCCCCTAAATCAAATGAAGAGTTAACTGAAATCAATATTTACTTCAGCCAAAGCATAGTTTGCTATACAGCATTAAGCAGACATATTCTTTTAACACCACCTTAAGTTTATGATATATTACAAGACAATTAAATCCAGGTTACTTATTAACTTTTTATTACTAAAATACCCAGTAATTATCATGGAAGACAAGTGGCACAAAGTGTACAGTGCAAAAACTTCCCAGGAATATTACTTGAGAAATAACAGTGGTTAATGAATAGTTACACAAATTATCAGCAAAGGAGTTACATTTTGTGTTTTTGCAGGTGGCACTACTTCACTGTGATTCTTTTTCATATGTGCAGCCACACCATTTGAACTAAAGGGACACATTTTTAATCCTAACACAGTGTCGGCCATCTTGCAGTTTTTGACCTTCTCTGTATGTTAGCTGCCTTGAGTGGCTGTGAGCAGGGTATGAACAATATAATCTTCACATCAAAGGTAAATGTTAAATAATTGTTTGAGGACTTAAGTATCAGATTTATTAAAAACAAAACTTTTATTTTGCTTTTTTTGATTAAATGTAACAAAAAGGAAGATTGGTTTAATGGCTTGAGTATCAAGTGTTATTTTTCATGTGTGAATCAACTATAACTCACCAAAGACCACAGAAAGGAATTACATTGTCTGTTTTGTAGCTTGACCATTTTCACTGTATTCCAAAATGAAATAAACATTTCTGTCTTGCTGCTAACAAAATATAAGAGAATAATGTGCCTCAGCATAATTGCAGACTATTTTCCTATTCCAGCATATCTGCTTTTTGTTATGTTTCTGCTGTAAATTGGGAAAATATGGCATTTCAGACACCAGAAAACCATCTATATTTAATACTAATCCTCTAATTATACAGTATCATAAAACAGAAACCCAGTTTTACACACTATATGCCATAATTAGGAGATGCATTACTCAGATGGAAATCAGCAAGTTCTAGTGGAACTTTAAAATATAAAAGCAAAACCTAATCATTCTGTTACTGATGTCATGGTTTTCACCTTTGGTCTCTATTACACTGAATATCAATATGCAGCAGTTTTTCATATTTTGTTGTATTTTAAATATGCTCATACAGAAAAGGGAGGAGGGAATAGAGCATCAATCTTTTAATGGCAAAAGTCAAATGTGATGAAGATCAGAAATAAATCTGTCAGCCTCAAGTAATCAGGAACAGGAGTTGAGTTCAAAGCACTAAAAATTTATTATACACAAGCATCTGATTTACTAATGGACAAGGCAAATTAGTGATAGATTAGAGTAAACGAATTCACTGGGACACTTGTGGCTGTGTAAGGATTCCAAACTGAGGATACATTTGACCCTGCCTTTGGGTTCCACCTGGTCATATTCTACAAAATCAAGTCAAACAATTTCTGAATTTCTTAAATCTTAGAACAAAACAGTTATGTAAAGAAGAGGCATCCCGATTTATTTCCAGAAGGAGGAATCAACATATTAATTCATTATTATGAGTGGGAGTGTAAAACTATTACTAATCCCCAAACCTGGCTTTAAACAATCTACAATACTATAAAATTCTTTGTCTAACGTAACAAAATCTTGGAAATTACTTTTAAGCAGAAACTGCAAATAGATGGATATGAAGTGAATACCATTAAAGAAATTCCCCCGAAGATGTTAAGATTTAGAAGAGAGTATGCTTTTCTGGTGGATGAATTGAAAAGACGCCAGCATCAGTACAGATGGGAAGTTCCATTTGGACTATCTTTGATATACATGGGTACTAGATACCGTTTAACTACAGTTGCCAAAGCAAGGCAATTTTACCATGATGTACTATTTGCTGGGCAGCAGGGATATTCGGAAGTGAGAAAAGAGCCCAACAGAGAAGAAGAGATGTTAATAGTCTCACAGGCTGAAGGTGGATCATTACCAATAATTGAACAAACATCCTTGGCTTATCAAGAAGATTTGTTTGCTATAGATTTTCCAATGGAACAAAGACAGACAAGAGCAGCAACGGCTGAAGCTAAACGGAAGGAAAGACAAAAACAAAAAGAGAATGAAAATCAACCGCAATTCATATCACAATGGATGCAAGGAATACAAATCGAACCTCAACAGATGAAAGAAAAAGAGAAACCACAACAAAAACAAACACCAATTCAAGGAACTTTACAAACTGAAGCAGTGGGAGGGGCTAGACCAAAGATGACACAAGAACATCAAGATATGCTCCGAAAGCTTCAAGGGCCTAAAGATGGCCGCTAGATTTCTGACATGGAATGTTAACGGTTTAAACTCACCACAGAAAAGAAAGAAAATATTTCACTACTTAAAGCAATTTAAAAATGATATAATTTGTCTTCAAGAAACTCATATAAGAAAACAAGATCAAAAATATCTATTAAATGCAAGGTTAGGAACTTATTTTGCAGCATCCTCACAAGAAAAGAAAAACGGTATAGTTATATATTTGAAACCACAGTTATGTCCAAAGTTGATTGAAGCAGATGATAAAGGAAGATTTTTAGCAGTTGAAATCTTGCTGCAAGACCAGAAATTATTACTAATTGGAATATACGGCCCGAACCAGCAAAATCAAACTTTTTATCAACTATTGCATAACAAATTATTACAATGGGATTATAAATCGTGTATTTTGATGGGAGATTGGAACGGAGTTATAGATCCGAAGAAGGATAAGGAAGGAAGTAAAGAGAAACATTTTGTTCGAGCAAAATTGCCAAAATCTTTCTTTGGAATAATGGATGATTTCGAGCTGAAAGACGTTTGGAGAGTTAAAAACCCAGAAGAGAAGGATTTTACTTTCTTCTCAGATAGACATCTTTCTTTCTCCAGGAT
>JANHFK010005137.1:125249-136003 GCA_036250565.1 Sibynophis collaris | reverse complement strand
CTTTTCTTTTCTTTTCTTTTCTTTTCTTTTCTTTTCTTTTCTTTTCTTTTCTTTTCTTTTCTTTTCTTTTCTTTTCTCCAGTCTAAAAATGAAGTAGCAGAAAATCAATGTTGAATAAGGCTGTGATTAGTCACTGAAAAAAATAATTGAAATGGCATTTTTAAGCTTTTAAGATTTACACGTTAGATGGACCCTGAAATTATGCCATTTGTAATTTTTCCAGCCTAATAATTTTCTCTTGTTCCTGTTGCTAGAACTGTAATTTCCTGTTACATGAAACTAGTCTCACTCACACCAACTGATTTAGCAGCTGTCTAAGGACAAATACATTTGTGCTCGTTAAGATCAGCTAGAAGGCAGTTCTAGATTAGCTCTGCAGCTTGGCTTCAAAATAAGCAGAATTCAGACCTAAAAAATGGAAGCAAATCCAATTTAGATAGTGCAGGATAGCACATTAGAGTGTAGAATAGATTGAATTGGCCAGAATCCTGGATAAAACAGAGTCTAAACTATTCTTCTCACCTGTTGCTTCAGTTAGGTATGTATTTTGTTTTATTTTCTTGCATCAACAGAATAACATACGGTATACCGGTATGTAGGAGATGATAGAGGCTGAGGCTGAGGGAGGGGTTAAATGTGTCATCAGTCATGAGTCACTACACACCCACAAGAGACTTAAGCCCAGCCCACTTTGAATGCTTTCTTAATTCCCACTCATTTCCCTTGACCTCTAGTAGCTCAGGTTCTTGTAGAGATCTTAAGCTTGCAATAAACCTTTATATTCATTTACATTGCCTGAATCTCCTGATTTCCCTGGCACTTGACATTATATATGATATTGAGAATTAATCACAATCAGCCCAGACACAAGAACTTTCATTGCCAGAAGGTCAAGCAAAGTACCTAGCCTGTTTGAATAGCAAGTGTCAGGTTGCTATTGGTGGTGCTACCTAGCCACATAATGAAATGTTTGCAAGAAAACAACCAAACTCAGATAATATCAAGAATGCAACAGTTTAATCCTTCATATATATTGGAATAGTAGAGACTTCTTGAACAGAAAAAAAAGAAAGGGCCATTCAAGTGTCTAGACCAGGGGTGCCAAGACTGGGGACCAGATTTGGCCCACAGGATGGTTTGATCTGGGGCTGCCATGGAAATAGCAAAGGATTGGCCCGTGGTGCCTCTGCCAGTGAAAATGGAGCTCCATTTTCGCTGGCAGAGAGTTGCAGAAGGCCATTGCAGCTGAAAACAGAGCTTGTGAGGGCCATGTGCAGCCCTCCTGAGCTCCATTTTTGCTGGCAGAGGGTTCTAGGAGGCCATTAGAGCTGAAAACGGAGCTCAGGAGCCCCTTTAACTTCTTCTACGGATCTATTAATTGAAGCAAAGGCTGCATTTGGGTGTACAAATGCATTACAAGGTTCTTCTAGCAGATTTCGCCAGACTTGGGGATGAGTGGGGGTGGAATATAGCAAACAAACAAGATTTCTGGAAATTCTCTCCAATCCCTGCAACTACACTGTCAACTTTATAGTCTCCGTTGGAGAATTAGAATGGAGAAACAGAAACTATTTGGGTGCTTTTTTTCTCTGCTCCAAATACCCCACTTCACATTAGCTCTTCTTGTGACCTTTGTTCATTGGATGCAAGTCAAATGGGCAGTTGATGGTCAAATCATTGAATCCAAAGGCCAGCAGAATGGTTACAATGCCTTCATACAGAACTTCTGTCCAACATGTCTAGATTAAGGGTGGAGCTAACTTGATGCTGGCAAGTGATTTTTTTCCCCCCACATATGACTTTATTTTTACCATTGTGGACTGAATAACACCCAAGAATGCAGAATGAGAACAGCATGGCAACTTCATTGATTTTGACTAGTTTCTGTGTGTTCTGCTATTCAAAGCATTCACTTTAGAAGAGCTTAACAGAAAGAAAAATAAGTATGTGGGGGTAACTTTATATTTTCACTGTTCATTTTAAAATGTCTCAGACTGAAGGAAGATTCGGTTGCATGAAACCAAACTGAAGGAACGTTAGGTGATGTAATGTGAAATTTAAATCCTTTAATCCATAATAATTGTTATAAATAAGGGAAATGATTTCCTTTTCTCACATAATGTTAAAAAGCAGGCTTAGAGTCCAGGAAAAGACCTTTTGTTAAGAAAATCTAACTCTTTCATTAATACTGAAATATTTCAACTCAAATTAATTAATCCCTACATGTTGTTTTTATCCGTGATCAAAAATAAGAGTTGATGCCTGCAAATTCAGCTGAGGGTGCTATTTACTTGATGCTCAATAGCCTGCAATGTTCAGATTAGACCTTCTTAAAATTTCCACAGCTAACTGCTTGGCTAAAAAGATCAGAGTGCAGCTTGGGAATTGCTGTTTCAGCTGCATGAATGCAATACAAGAGAGTTGTCCAGAGTCTCATCCAATCAGATTAATCAGAAAGGTTGTCCCAACGGATCTAGCCCCAGGCCTTGATTTCTATTTAAAAAATGGCATTTTGAGTTGGAGTCGAATTTTTATTACTTGCTGAAGTCAGCACCTGTGTAATTGCTGCTTAAGTGCATCTTTTAAAAAAGAAAACATTGATATGTCTGTCTGCAGTCTGCTGGTCTTTATAGTTCTCCCTCCTTACCTTCTCCAAGCTGCAAAGCCTTCTAATGGTGGGAAAGCTATAAAGAATAACTTAGAGGTATTTTATTCCCGAAAATTGCCTCCTCATCACATTTCCTGCTTAGCACGATCTACTAATTCTGAAATTCTCCATTGGAGTTAATATTATTCAACCAGGAAGAGAAAGTGAGTGTTTCATCTGAGCTTTCATGCTAACTTATTTAATGGGTTATAATTACCTACAATAATCCAGCAGGAAAAGAATTCTCTCTAGCTAAACCCAAGTCACAAAACTAGAAGATTTGTGGAAAGAGCGAGCTAGAAGTATGAACATTTTGATTTATCATTTTCTGTGTGGGTTGCATGATTTATACACCTCTAACACTTTGATGGCGAACCTATGGCAGGCATGGCAGAAATGGCACACAGCTCCATCTCTGTGGGCATGTGAGCCGTCGTCCCAGTTCAGCTCTGCCCCACATTCATGTGCGCCTTCCACTGGCCAGCTTGTCTTCTGGTCTCTGCCGCGCATGTGTGTGGGGCAGGGTGCATGCAGGGGGTGCATGTGCATGCGCAGGGGGCAGGGCACATGCAGGGATATGTGTGCGCATGCACAGGGGTGGCGTGAGGCATGCAGGGGGCACATGTGCATGCATGGAGGGACGCGTGCACGTATTGTATTTTAGGGATTCACGCACATGCGCATTCAAGCGCACACACTTTGGGCGCTTGGTCCAGCAAAGGTTAGCCATCACTGCTCTAACCTATCTGCCATATTTTGCCTTTTCCCCCAACTAAATAATCTCAATTTATTTTCCTCAAAGAAGAGTTGCCGCAACTCAGTGATGGGTAATTTTTTATTTACTTTCATCTAATCTCTAATTACAGGTAGTCCTCGTTTTACAACAGTTCATTTAGTGACCATTCAAAGTTACAACAGCACTGAAAAAAAGTGACTTCTGGCTATTTTTCATAGTTATAACCTTTGTAGTAACCCCATGGTCACGTTATCAAAATTCAGAAGCTTGTCAACTGATTCATATTTATGATGGTTGCAGTGTCCTAAGGTCATGTGATCACATTTTGTGAACTTCTCACAAGCAAAGTCAACGGGGAAGCGAGATTCACTTAACAACCATGTTAATAACATAACAACTGCAGTGATTCACTTAACAAGAAGTGGCAAGAAAGGTTGTAAAATGGGGCAAAATTCACTTAACAAATGTCTCACTTAGGAACATAAATTTTGGGCATAAATTGAGAACTATCTGTCAGCAAAGTGGATGGGCTCAATTACAGTGATGATGGCTGTACCCTTGGAATATCTGAAGAACAGGTTGGGAACAGATCCTCCTGGAAAAAGAATCAACCTATGTGATTGCTAAAAGTTGACAATGATTTGAGGGCACATAGTTACAATCCTCTGATCACTGTTGCTCAAAACTAATCACACAAGTTGTAAAAATCTTATGGTATGGAACCAGCAGGTGGGAAGGATCAGTTCCACGTGTGAAGGTCCAATTAAACTGATTTATTGTTAATCACACCTGTGTACAGGAATATACTTAACTAACAATTAGCACCTACTTGGAGTTAGATAAGGGTCAACAGAATTCAAGAGAGATTGGACTTAGTTCACTTGTGACTATGTAGGGATTCTAGGCTGATCCCTCTTTTAACTCTGCCTCATGGTCCACCAGAGGAACTTGGTGAAACTGTAGTACAGCTCTTTAATAGAATTTAAAACACTAAGAGTTCCCTTCCATTTCCCCCAAAAATAAACTCCATATTTTATATCATCCTCCTTCTTATTGTTTCCTTCAGGATTTTCAAATAAATAAAATAAAATAAAATAATGAATGGCTTCTAGGCATTCAAACATTGCTCTGGATGCTTTCAATTGCCCTTTCCATATTTTTCTAGCTTTGCAATAACCCATTTAAATTTTTTATCTGTACTAGCAGTATGGATTTAAAAAAGGAATTCATGATATTCATACATTTTGTGTGTTTTTATTTATTTCACTACCACCCCTGCATAGAGTTTATCATTTTAATACAGTTTACACACAGGATTAATATTTTTAAATTATTTTTATTATAAATAGAAAGGATTAATATTTTGATAGGGCTGGACAATGGAACTTCAATATTCCTTGTCTTGGTTTCTCCCTCATAAAAATCCATTGTGGAACCCAGGTTGATCATCCTTATTTTGTGGAGCTTGGGTTGACTATTCCCCAAATCCATCTTATGCCACCTCTATTTACTTCGGTCCTTCAGATTCCCTTCCTGAAGATATATCATTACATATAATATTTGATTTTTCTGCACTGAAGACAAATGGAAAGAATTTGTTCAACCTACTAAGTTCTTATCTTTCTTTAATATCCATTTGCTTCTATTTTCATCCAAGAATTTCTCTACTACATCTGATGTAATATTGCTCCTTTGCTGGATATCACTATACCATTCAAGTAATATTTGTTCTTCTCCTTTCCATTGTTTCAATAAAGCTTACTTCTCTTTAATAGCTAGCTCCTTTAATGTAGCTCATTGACCATTTTAGTGACCTCTTGAAATTTATGCAAATGTGCATAAATTGTATTATTGTGGATTTAAATAATTCCAAGTATTCTGGAGAGATCTGACCTTGTTGATTTTCTCTTTCAACTTACATTTTACCAAGCCTCTCGTTTGAAAGTAGATACCTCCTTCAAGTCAAATAGAATTGTAATGGCCTTCATTACAGTATTCATCTTGCATATAAAATAATTTTGGTTGCTATAAAGTCATTGCTTCTAATCAGTTTAACAAAACTTATATCTTAAAAAGATATGGGTATCATTTACAGTTAAATCTAGGATTGCTGGCTTGGTCAGCTTTATGACTAACCAGTATCTTTTAATGTTAATGGACATTATAAAAATCAACTTGAAATTCCTATGGTCATATCAGACCAACAGAATAGATTAGTGCTGTCAACCTTGCGACCCGCGGGTTGGATGTGTAACGTGCTGGCCATGCCCATGCCTGGTTTAGCAAAGGGGAAAAAAGTTGCAATACGTCATGTGATGCTGCCATGATGACGCGAGTTTGACACCCCTGGAATAGATCCATTAAAAAAGTAAATACATTGGCTTTCAACAGTTCTTGGCCTTTTGATTAATGAGATAAACCAACAGATACACATACACATACTGCAAATTCTTGCCTGCTGTTATCCCATTTTTCCCTGTTATCCAATTTTGCCAATTTTTAAAAATGTTTTCTGATGTTTAATAAATAAGCACCAAACTACATTTTATGCTAGTTATATTGAGTTCTATGTACACTCGCTGTGATCTGACTGGAACTGCACTGGCTACAAATTACACTGGAAATTACCTATAGTATTTTTCCAACACCCTTAACACGTTCGTTCTTCTTTCATATACTGGGTTTATGACTTGATCGTCATTCAAGTAACCTTTTTTTGTCCTGAATCATTCATCGTTGTAATCAATCCACATATATTCAGCATCCAATCATTCTGGACCCTGTCTCTGCTTCTTTTATCACCTACTCTTCATAAGTATCATTTCTCATAGTGCACAACTGACTTTTATGTTTCTCTTGACTTTTCCACCCAACATTTTTATATAACAGTAAGCAGAGTGACATTTTTCCACCCACGCATTTTCATTTATTTTGATAAACACTCATACCATACAACCAATCACCTACCACCGATCCTCTTTTTTAATCACATTTACCATCCATTTATCCATTTTAATGATTTTTTTCCATCCAGGTTTCCATTTTAATAAACGTTTTAGTAAAATATACAAAACCACCTACTCATCTTGTTTTTCACCATCTGAATATATTTTTTTTCCTGTCAAATATACAACCACCTTGACGTTTGATACATCAACCTTCAAATTTCTATTCCTAGTCTCAGTGTACCGCCTATCTAATATTTGCAGCAAATCACTGAATCTCTCACCCAACAATGCAAATTGTCTATATTCAAAAAGTAGTCTCTTCCAACTTCACAAGTCTGTGATTCTCACATCCATTTATTTCTCAATGGTCTGCTGAAGAGCAAAAATCTGGCTTGCAAATTTTCTGCCTGTCAGAAAACCAGGCTGCACTTCCAAATTTTGCGTGTGTGTATGTGTATATTTGTGTATATACTGTATATATATATGTTTATGTATGTGTACATATATGTGTGTGTGTGTGTGTATGTGTATACAAATGCACACACACTTTATATACGAGTGAGAGGAATTACCGTAGTTATATATATGTATCTTATTTTTATGTGTCTTTGAGTCGAAGTTGACTCCAGGCAACTGCCTGGATTAGTTCCCCGCAGTTCTTTTTTCCATGGGGGAAAAATGATCAGGCACAGATGCAGCCTTCAGAGATACATTAAACAAATTGCACAGCCACTCCATAAGCAAAACGTATCCATTTTTATTATTTTTTTACTATTTCTCCAATTATTCTTCCTAAACCTGGAGCCCTATCATTTTTCAACGTTCTTGAGGCTTTTACGACTTTATTTTCATAATTTTTTTTTCTTGGACACTAAGATTTATAGCATTCATTTCTGTTTCATTCCTCCACACATCATGAGCATTCTCATACAAATCTCTAAAATAGTCCTTCTAGCGTCCTCTTGCTTCAATTTCATCCCAAATCATTTCATCCTTTTCATTTTTTTTTTATTTTACTCATTCTGCTAGAGGCTCCTTGCTTGTCTGTCTTCATCCACTTCCGAAATATTTCTTCCCCCCACCTCTTACTTTTCATTGACATTGCTCTGCACTTTCTCTGTCTCTTTTAATTTTAACAGTTGCTTGCTCTTCTCTAACTACATTCTTTGCAATTATCTTCTTCTTTATATACACGTTGCACAATATTGTTAATTTTAATTTAATTTTAATTTTAATTTTATTATATTTTTAGACCGCCCTTCTCCTTCACAGGACTCAGGGCGGTTTACAGTCAGTTTAAAAAACATAAGAATACAAAATTTAAAAATCGATTAAGGAAGACATCAGCTTAACGTAGCAGCTCATGCCCCTAACAGCATGTAAAGCTTGAAGGGAAGAGCTTTTGGAGACTGCACAACCTCCAAAAGGCACATGGACATGGAGTAGAAAAATAACATGGCAACCTGCAAGGTATTTGCCATATTTGTGTTTCTGCCTAAGGAAGATGCCAACTATCCCTGCACCAAGTGTAAAGTTATTGTGTTGCTGGAGGAGAAAGTAGAAGAGCAGAAAACCCACTTGGCTACATTGAAGGAGGAAGGATAACAGTACGTAACTGAGAAGACCAAGAAAATTAGGAGGTGTTCCCCCTCAGTGGAATTGAATAAGCAGTAGAGGAAGACTCACATATTTCTAGATAAGAGATTTCACTCAGCATCCCATTAACAGTAAGGACAGAGACTGGATTTTCACAGAAACAAGGAATCTAATGATTGTCTGGAAAAGGCATGTAATGGTGGTGGGTGACCTACTGCTGAGAGAAACAGACTTCCTGTTTGATCAGCCATATTGACCAGTATTTTATCCTGTTTCATGTTGACACTGCTAGAAAAGACAGAAGAAATATATCTACAAATTACAAGGATATGTAGGAAGGCAAAAGAGTTCTTTCCCTTGAGAAGTAAGAAATGGCCTCCATCGCCACCAGGGCAAGTAAATCATGCAGATCAATTTTAAATCGTTGTCCACAATTTGTTTATTGTAATGAATAAACCAAATAAGAACACAGCTGGTTAAGCTTACAAAAATATTGATATAAAGTAAGTAATATGTCAGTGAGTATAACTTCTTCATACTTTAGGATTAACCTTGTCACTGAAACTTTAGGACTTTAAAAAAGTATACTGATCCAATTCATATCTTTAGGATTTGTTTAAGATTTAGTAGGTTGTGTGAATATATTAATGATTAATGGCTAATCATTAATTAATAGTTAAGTGATTTGCATATTCAGTTTCACCCCTGCTCCAAATTCAAAGCAGATTACATTCAAGTACTGAATGGAAGTAGCAGCTGTTTTGTAAAGGAAGGAAGGACTTAAGAATCCCTTGAAACTCTAAGAATTGCAGTATAATTATGTGAAATGGAAAAGAGATTTGTTGTTTAGTTTTCAGATAAGTGGCTGACAGTTCAGAACCCAATGCTTATCAGGAATATGGCCTTCAGAGAAATTTCAGATTCTGGCTAGTCCCAATAAAGCTACAATTGAAATTTTGAAAAGCATTTCTGTTCATCACCACTAGCAAACAAAACAGATGTTATTTCATGATTTGATGTGGGATTTGCAAAGTTACATCAAGCTTGAATATACTGAAGATCAAGAGGGTTGAAATTTGTTATAATAATTGAAGTTACTGAGTATGGTCCAAAATACTGAGGAAAAGACTTTATGACTGCACATTTGTCCTCATTCTATTAATTTGATTTGTTGGAACTTGTGTGTAAAAAACAGGTTGCCATTTGCTGCTAAGCATTGCATCTTATCAAGGAACTATTTTATGTCATTATTCCAACAGGACACAATCCACCCTTAGTTATAAAAGGCTTAATTCAGCAGACAAAAGCTGATTTTCAAGGATGCACCCAAGGTGGTGATAAACCTGTTTCATAAGTGTTCTTGAAAAAGCTTTGCACTATATTTAATAAGAATGTCTGTTGTCTGATTATTTCACTTAATTTTTTGTATAATAGAGGATTCCTTGCAGATAAATCCAACAGTTATTTTGTACTTATCCAGGTTACTAGCAGTCCACATGGATTTGGTTCAAACATTATCCTATGGCAGTGATGGGAAACCTATGGCACGGGTGCCACAGGTGGCACTCGGAGCCATATTGGTGGGCACACAAGCGTTGCCCCATTTCAGCTGCAGCACACATGCACGTGCCGGTCGGTTGATTTCTGGGCCTTCTGGGCTCACCAGAAGTTGGGAAACAGGCCATGTCTGGTCTCCAGAAGACCTCCGGGGGGGTGAGGAAGGCCGTTTTTGCCCTCCCCAGGCTTCTAGAAAGCCTCTGGAGCCTGGGGAGGGTGAAAAATGGGCTACCAGGCACACCTTGCCATCACGTACCAAAAGCCAAAGGAGTGGGTGGGGGTCTCGTGCACATGCATGTGGGGGGTGCATTGAATTATGGGTGTGGGCACACTCGCGCGCAACGAGCCCCCCCTTCCACCCGCTTTTGGCACCGAACGGCAAAAAGGTTAGCCATCACTGATCTATGCCGTGCAGGGCCACCCAAGACGAACAGATCATAGCAGAGAGTTCTGACAAAACATGATCCTGGAGAAGGAAATGGCAACCCACTCCAGTATCTTTGCCCCATGGAAAAAGATTTCTAGATCAAGCTAATTTTCAGGCATGGCATTGTTGAGGCCTGTTGGATCGCTGCGAATTGAGAGATGCTATAAAGAAAACTAGGACCTCCTTAAAACACTTCTCATTCAGCAACCATTCAAAGCGATGACAATGCTAAGTGAGGAGGACTTACTTCAGGTCTTGATAGTTGTAATCCTCGTAGCAACCCCGCAAACAGGTGATTATGATTATGATTTGGGTGCTTGGCAACCAGCTCGCAATTACAATGGTCACAGCATCGCTATTTGCAGTCTTCACTGCCAGCTTTGGACAAGCAAAGTAAGTGGGGAAGCCATGAGGTGGTCACAAATGGTGATCACGTGAAACACTGAAACCTTGCGGAATTCACCTAACAATGATGACACTGTTGCAGCCGCGGTTGTGTGACATGCTCTACAACTACGTTGCTTAGCAATGGAGTTGCGGGTCCCAATTACCATTGTTAAACAAGGACTGTCTGTATATGAAAAACACATGCTCTGCCACAGTGCTTAAGTCTTTAGACCAAATATCTCCCACCGACCAGTCTGCTCCCACAGAGGGGGCCTCCTCAGGGTGCCGTCGGCCAGGCAATGCTGACTGGCGACTCCCAGGGTGAGAGCCTTCTCTGTGGTGGCGCCCGCCCTCTGGAACGACCTATCCCCCGACCTTTGTACAATGAATGACCTGCATCTCTTCCGCCGGGTTTTGAAAACTTATCTATTTCGTGTGGCCGGCCTGGCGTAGTTT
>JANHFK010005137.1:22996-33077 GCA_036250565.1 Sibynophis collaris | reverse complement strand
CAAAATTTCCACTACCGGTTCTCTGAACTGCTCAAAATTTCCACTACTGGTTCTCCAGAACCTGTCAGAACCTGCTGCATTTCAACCCTGCATATGAGGACATAGTAAAAAACATATGATCCTTAGTAGTTCTTTAAAAAATGAGAAAGACGTGTGAAAAAGTACACCCTTACTACTTCCATAGAAAGGAAGAGGCAAAGTAGCTGCTAGGTGCTGCTAATCAAGTTCTCTTGATGAATTGATCACTAGTAAGTGTGACTACCTCTATATATGCTGAAGTTTTTGGAGTTTGCTGGTCTCCACCTCTGAGACACTATTGAATACAATGTCAAATAGGAAAGACACCAGCAACGATTGTAGAGAAGCAATTGTTGCTCCCTATCAATCTAGAAAGGTTTATAAGGCAATTTCCAAATAATTTAAACATGAGTGAGGAAGATTATTCACAAGTGGAGAACATTCAAGACAATTGCCAATCTTCCCAAGAGTGGATGTCCCAGAAAATTCACTCCAAGGTCAGACCATACAGTGCTCAGAGGAATTGCAAAAAATCCAAGAGTTACATCTATATAGGCTATATAGGTCTCAGTTAGCCTGTTAAATGTTGAGGTTCATGATAGTACAGTTAGAAAAAGATCAGACAAGTGGTTTATTTGGAAGGGTTGCCAGGAGAAAGTCTTTTCTGTCTAAAAAGAATAGGCAACATGACTTAGGTTTGCAAAGTTGCATCTGAACAAATCACAAGACTCATGGAACACTCTCCTTTGCACAAATGAGATCAAAGTGGAGAAGTTTGGCCATAATGCACAGTGCCACATTTGGCAAAAACCAAACACAGCATATTAGCACAGACATCTCATACCAATTGTTAAGCATGGTAGTGGAGGAGTGATGACTTAGGCTTATTTTTCAGCCACAGGAGCTGAGCCCCTTGCAATCATTGCGTCGACCATGAACTTCTCTCTATACTAAAATATTCTAGAGTCAAATGTGAGGCTATCTATCCAATAGCTAAAACTTGGCTGACATTGGGTCATGCAACAGGGCAATGATTCCAAGCACATCAGCAAATTTACAACAGGGAAGAAATATAGACACAGAAACAACACAGATGGTGGAAAACATTAAGAAGAAATGTGATTTCCTAGCTGTAAACTGGCCAGGAATAAACAATAGAGCTGAGTCCATATACCTTTCGGAAGCTTAACACTGTGCTTTTGTATAATAGCAGAGAACTCTAGGTGGACAAGTGGCAAATGGAATTTTTAAGGCGTTTGAAAGGAGAGTGGTAAATGGATTTAATACATCTCATTGAGGAATAATTTTATCTGGTTTTGTTGGGGAAGATAAATTGGCTTTGGAGATTGGACTTTGTATTCAATTAATCAGCAATTGATAAGAGATGATATAAAGCAACAAACAGATATTTGATCTGGGACCAATTAGTATTAATATTTGGGATGATTTGGGATTGAAGCCATGGTACATTTTTTATAAGATGATTACAATATCAGTTTGTTAAAAGAGGCTTTTAGAATTTCAGTTTTATCTTTCTCTTATTGTTCACAATTTTTATTACTTTATATGATGTGTTCATTATTATTGTTTTTTGTTAGCTATTTTATTATTAATATTATCTATAGATGACAGACTAACAATTTGTAAATATATTAAGAAGCTTAATAGTTATTTTTAAAAATTGGCCTCCTTTGTAAGGGATGGGAAACCAGCATGATATTATATTTTGCAAGGGATGGGAAACCAGTATTATATTAATTAGCATTCAACTAGGAAAGACGTTATGTATATATGTGATAGTCTTCTTTTCTTTTTCTTTTTTTAAAGACATTTTTAAAGTATTTTTTGTGTTTTTTTATTCTTTTGTTCTTTTTAAAAATATTTTGGCATTTTATATTTTAATCTTCGTTGAATAAACTAAAATTTTCCCAAGGAAGTGAATCTGGCTTTGCTTGTCAGAAGGTCACAAAAGATGACCATGTGATTCCGGGTCACTGCAACTGTCATAAATATGAGTCACTTGCCAGGCATCTGAATTTTGATCACAGGATGCTGCAACGGTCAAAAGTGTGTGGGGAAAAATCATAGGTCACTTTTTTCAGTCCCATTGTAACTTCGAACGGTCACTAAAGAAACTGTTGTAAGTCAAGGACTACCTGTGTATCACCCCATAGTGCTTTAAAGCAGGGGTCTCCAACCTTGGCAACTTTAAGCCAGGAGGACTTCAACTCCCAGAATTCCCCAGCCAGCAAAGCTTCTGGGAGTTGAAGTCCTCCAGGCTTAAAATTGCCAAGCTTGGAGACCCCTGCTTTAGAGAATTCTCTGAGCGGTTTATAGGGTCAGCATATACTGTCCCCAACCATCTGGGTCCTCATTTTACTAAGCTCAGAAGGCTTCACTTCAGCTTCAATGTGAGAAATGCAGTGAAAGATTATACATTATTAGTACAGATGGCCCTCAGTTTATTTGGTGACTGTTCAAAGTTACAATGGCACTGGAAAAAAGTGACTTATGACCGTTTTTCAAACTTACAACCGTTACAGCATCCCTTTGGTTATGCGATCAAAATTCAGATCCTTGGCAACCGGTTCATATTTATGATGATTCCAGAGTCCTGGCATCATGTGATTTCACATGACAAGCAAAGTCAATGGAGAAGCCAGATTCACTTAACAACCGTGCTATTAACTGAACAGCTGTAATGATTGATTTAACAATGGTGGCAACAAAGGTTGTAAAATGGGGCAAAACTCACTTAACAAGTGTCTCTTAGCAACATAAATTCTGGGCTCAATTGTGGTTGTAAATCAAGGACGACCTGTATTTGACTCCTGTTAGGTTGGCAGGTTTATTCTTTCAAATGCTGGAGAGGTTGTCCAAAAAAAGGGGGTCAGTCTTTCGGTTGTGATAGTCAAGTGATAAAATTATACCTTTCAGCATTTTTCCCAAGAAATAATTATCATCACTAAACAAAAATTGAATGATCCCCAGAATTAGGCTTATTACATTTGCTTATAGACCAGACCATAAGCTTCAGAATAAAGAATTGATTATCAGTTTAATTATAGCAGGCAAAAAATGTGAAACACTGGAAAACTTTAGATAATATAACAACTAAGTTGTGGATGAGTAAAGCCTCTACACTTGTCCTGGATTGCCTCACAAATCACAGTTAGAGTTAATTAAGGGGTTTTCAGAAATAGAAATAATTTTATCAAACTTAGTGAGAGTTTATGATTTATCTTAATAAGAAGAATACATTATAATCTGGTTTACTCCTCATATATGGTGAATTTTATAGTACCTGACATTTTATTTAGATGGTGCTGAATATTTTTTGTATTTCCTTTATTTCTTTTTTTTAACTTATTTTGGAGTTATTTTATTGCAGCTATCTGATATCATAAAAGCAAAAATAAAGAAATAAGAAATAAACAAACTACATAATTATATAAAAAAAGAAAAGACACAGAATCCTTTTCATGCTCTTCTATTTGTAAAATAGAGTCTTGAAATCTATTTCTATGTAGATATACTAGGTAAGAATCAACTGTATAGCACACTCAAGGATGCTGGTGATGGAGAACAACAGACAGACAGAGAGAAATAGAGAGACAGAGAGAGTGAACTTGTCCAAAATCACATTTTTACAAACCACAAACTTATGTAAATGTGAGAAATCCAGTGTCAGGAGAACAATATCAAAGCAGTCAGACAGTCCCCTGTCTACAGGCAGAGGGACTTTTTCCATATTGACTAGGAAGTCCCGATGTAAAGAATAATTAAGTAACAAAGAATAATTAGATTGTCAGATAACATGTCTTTATAGGGGCAAATAATTCCCCCACCCTCCACACGCAACACGAATCCTGCTTTTAAAAGGTAGCCTCTGGCAGGCATTCAAAGACTCTGTCACTTACCTTGAACCTCAGGCAGCCAAAAGAATGATGGCAGAAACAGCCAAGCCCACATTGGAAGGCTACTCTGGCAAGCTTGAAAAAACATCATTTGAAAAGCAAAACATCTGAACTCTCCACAAGAGAGAGAATGAACATCAAAGTAGGGCAGCGCAGCAATATGCTCAAAGCAGCACCTGACAAACAAGGGCAGGGCACCCTTGACGGAAGAAAATCACTTTTTTTATCTATTAGGCCGAACCTTCTTTTCACAGAAAAAAATTACAGGAAGTGAACTCCAGGAAATAGTTTCTCCTGGAGTTTGTCTTCTGTTTGCTCATTAGTCATGGAAAATGAAGACATTGTTTCAAATAGTTTCCTTTGAAGACTCATAGCCTTTTGGGTCTTCTTAGACCTGATTTGTGGTGTTTTTTAGATGAGTGGACCAATAGGAAGCATTTTCCATATTCTGACATGTCTACTTTTAATAATCAGAGAACTACGGAGAAATTTCATTTATTAAAGAATGACGTTTGCAGTTTCAATCCTTTGGTTTGCTTCTTGTGAGCCACTGCTAGTTGATCAGTGTAAAGAAATACTGCTTAAACGCCCTACCCTTAAATTGTTTGTGTTTGTAATTTATGACAGTGCTATAAATTTTCTATTTGCTTCCATGACAAAGAGAAACTAACCAAATAGAAGGTAGCACTAACCGGAAGAGGTGAGGTGCTATAAAGACTTGCCAGTAAGAACTACATATCAACTTCTATACATTAAAAAGCCCCATTTTTGACGTGTTGCACAGTTTCCCAATATATTAAGTTTAAGTGGAAATTCTGTTTGAGTTCTAGAATACTAATGCTTTGGATTGCAAAGCAATCCTGTGGTTTCCACATTCTTTTTGATTCAAGAATTACACCAGCAATATTATGAGGGGAGAACTGAAATAGAATGTAAAATAAAACTTAATTTTTATAAAAATGCTAGAATTGCGTGCATTCAGAAGCACCTCCGGCACTGCATATATTTTTAAATGGACCATTTACTGGATATTCAATACAGCTGATTACTACAATGTCACCCTTAAATAAGCAAATAATGGCACAATAGGGGAAATAGATAGGTGGGTGAATTCTCTGTGTTACATAAATCCTTTGCAATAAATCAGTGTTCCACTTTAGATGTACTTTATGTTTGAAGTAAGATATGTTGTGAAGCATGCTTGTGTGATAAAACAATTCCAAATCTTTCAACATGGTGGTCAGATCAATAATCTGAGTATAAATCCAATTATTATTTGTTCAATAAGGCTTTGCTATATTGTATACTCTATCCAGTCCTTGGAACAATGATCATGTATTGTGTGGGCTGAGACCCTATAAAATTCTAAATTTACAATCCTATAGAAAGGCGTATTATGTATCTAATATCTAAACCAAATGCCTAGCTGTTCAGGTCATAGTACACTTCCTGCTAAAGAGGACTTTAGCATCATTAACTCTTTTTTATATTCTAATTGCTTGGGATTGGCGTGGTGGGCATGACAGGGGAAGGATACTGCAAAATCTCCATTCCCTCCCCACTCCTGGGGGAAGGATATTGCAAAATCTCCATTCCCCCTCCCACTCTGGGGCCAGCCAGAGGTGGTATTTCCCGGTTCTTCGAACTACTCAAAATTTCCACTACAGGTTCTCCAGAACCTGTCAGAACCTGCTGGATTTCACCCCTGGTGTAGAGATAGCTGGGGTGTTGTAGTCAAAATAAAATTCTTTCCCCTGGGAATCAAGGACGTTCAGGCAGGTGTGATATGTCCCAATAAAATGTTCTTTGAGGAATATGCCTGCCTCGGAGTTCTCTTTGAAGGGGATGTATTACATGGAATCTTGACATTTGAACTCAGTGGGATTATCTGGATAGGAAGAGAAGTAAACAGCACACTTTAATGCAGTATACCCCTTTCTTATCTTACTTTATTTTTTGTGCCTTCAAGACGGTTTTGACAACTGGGAACTGCCTGGGACTACAAGTCCCTGCAGGGTTTTTGGCAGCATTTTTCAAAATGTTTTCCTTGCCTTCTTCTTCCTAGAGCTGAGACTATGATTGGCCCAAGGTCATCCGGTTGGCTTCATGCCTAAAACAGGAGTAGATCTCAAGGCCTCCTGGTTTCTAGCCGTATGCCTTCACTACTACACCATGGTGACTGTTCTGTGGACCTTGCTGGCATTTGTTTCCAGGTAAGAGTGAAGAAACTTGAGCTTTCAAAAATTAATCCAGCTCCTGAATTGGCTTCCAGATCCTTTAACTTCAAGGTAGTCAACGAAGAAACTCCCTTTCCTTCTCTAATGCAAGGCAAAGCAAGCTTTCACAAGACAAAGGCCACACTAGACCATGTAGTAGTTAAGGTCATAAAATGCTAAAGAGGTAGGCAATGGTGGGAAAATGTGTAAAACATGGAAAGCAGTAGCAATAGCAATAGCATTTAGATTTATATACCGGGGGTGGGGGTGGGGGAAGAGATGCTGAGACTGGCTGGGAAACTGTCACAGGACACTGAAAATGAACATCATATGTCCTCAGCAGCAGTCCAGTAGCATAGTAGCACTGAAGCAGCTACAACTACCCCAAATTTCATTCCTACAGGAGTCATGGATCCATATTTTGTAAATTTGAGGTTCCTTGGTTGAAAAATTACTGCTCTATGACAGAGTTCCCCAACCTTTCTGGTTTTGTGGACTGGCTTGGGGGGGAGAGGGGATGGTTCCATGCACCTGTGCTTTCCCACTGCTCACGCAAGTAGGGATGTGCACACACGCTCACCCCCCACTTCTGTGGCCCAATTCTAAAGGGCTCAACACCCAGTAGTGGGCTTCTGCCTTGGAGTTGGGGACCCCTGCTCTATGATGCACTCTCTTGCCTAGATAAAGATCATGACAATGAGAGTTTTAGTAGTATATAGATAGATAACATGGTTGTTGCTGCCATGTTGGCAGCAGAAGACCTAGAACAAGGTGACCTAAGAGCATTAAGGTAATCATCCTTGATTGTGGTCTCACTTGAGTAGGACAGTATTAGAGTCTTTGCCCTCCACAAAACAGAGAACTTTCTTTTTACCAGCTTTATTTGAATAAAGCAAGAATCATTTTTTCCAAGTTAATAATATGGATATTATAAACTTAATTCTGAGTATAATGATCATATCTGCATGGAAGAAGGGCTGAATGCACTCATTTACACAGAAAGCAAGATCCTTGGCAGCCGGACAAATTGGCATTAATATTGTGGATTTTATTCTAGTCTTTACACATTTCTCTCTTTCCCACCCTTTCTCCTCTTTCCCCCAACAAACCTTGGGGAAAAGCAACAAGACAATCAAAGAAGACAATGGCCATCACAGAAGAGACTCTTGAGTCATGAAGCATGATAAAAAAACTGAATTTAACTCCATCTTAATTACATTCGGCATAAGTTGTGCAAGAAAATTACTTTGGTAGGCTTTCAAGATCATTAAATTATCCTCATTCTGTTGACTGCTGACTGCCAGCAGTTCGACAGTTTGAGTCTCACCATCTCAAGGTTGACTCAGCCTTCCATTCTTCCGAGATCAGTAAAATGAGGACCCAGATTATTGGGGGCAATAGGCTGACTCTATAAACTGCTGTAAAGCACTTTTCTCATCATATAATTCACAAAGCACTAATTGACATATGGAGACAAATCATAAATAAACATTACAGAAGATTACCAAGATGGATATCAACTATGGAGGCGATAATCCACCCCAACACACTAGATTATACAAAATGGTTAAATACGAGCACATCCTCGACCCTGAAGGAAACTTAATAGAAAATCATGAGTTTTAAAAAAAAGGCATATCTATTGACTGGTGGCCCTATATACAATTAAAGTCCAGATAAATAAAAGATAAAAAGAACCATGGCTTCCAGATGACCCCGCAAAAACTAGACAAATTACTAACAGGCCCAGACGAGAAACACATAACCAAAACCTACAACTACCTACTAGAATTTGACACTGCAGAAAATATTGTAAAAGACACTATGATAGCCTGGGCCAAAAACATAGGCCATAATATTAATATAACAGACTGGGAAGCAACATGGACTAGAAACTACAAATCAACAAAATCAGCAAACTACAAAGAAAATCAAATCAAAATGTTTTACAGATGGCACCTGGCTCCGTCCAGACTTGCCAAAATATACCCCAACCTGAAACCAAATTGCTGGAAATGTAACTATAATCAAGGCACCTTCTTCCATGCATGGTGGACATGCCCAGAAGCCAGTAAATACTGGAAAAAAATTCATAAATGGTTACAGGAAATTATAGGACATAAATTAGACTTTACCCCAGAAATATTCCTTCTCGGCATAATAGGAAAGAAATACGAAAAGAAAATAATATACTTAACCTTACATATCATTACAGCAGCAAGATTAGCATACGCACAGTACTGGAGAAAAGAAAAAACACCACCAGAGGACCTAATCATTAAAAAGATATATGAGTGTGCAGAGACAAACAGAATGACATTAGAATTAAGAGACCTAAAAGAAACAGATTTCCACGAAATCTGGGAAAATTGGTACAACTGGGTGGAAATTAGGAATGGGAAAAATATATAATACACAGCTTTATAATCCAAAATGAACAACACAAAACTGGGTATTAGTTTGTACATAAATGCTCACAGCTACTCCACAATCTATGCAATTATATTTTGAATCTTTGTGTTGCATGTCTTGTTTTACATGTATGTCTGTGGTTTATTAATAAAATAAAACCTTTTTTAAAAAAAAGAGAAAAAAAAGAAAAATAGTGTGACCAACAGACATCTGGTCCTTTTTTGTTTGGAAAAACAAAATAATTTCAACTGGATTGCATTTTGTAGCAGTACGTATATGACAATAGTTGAGACCAGAATTAATTAATTAATTAATTAGTTTGTTTGTTTGTTTGCTTGCTTGCTTGCTTGCTTGCTTGCTTACTTATTTATTTTTATCACACCTCTTTTGTTTTTACAAATAATGAGGTGAACTCATCTAACACATCTTCTTCCTACTATTTTGCCAATCCTTAGTGACATAAAGCACAATGTCACGTTGACTTCCATTGTAGCACAATGGAATATAATAACATTGCAACCTCAATGCTTTTTTTTCTTTTTCCGTTTCTATCACATGTCTTCTCTTCTTCCCTTTTCCCTCCCCTAGTTTTCCATTACTTTTTATTTTCCTTTGTATTTTATATTTTGATAAGCGAATAAAATTTGTAAACACCAAATAAATCCTGATGTCACATTAATGCATCACTTGGTGATGGAAATCCCCAAAGTCCTGTTGTTAACTGAGTAGTGCCTGGGTTGTTAAGTGAAAGTCTCACCTAACCATGACTTCTGAATTTTTGCCAGCTGCCCCACTGAAGCCAATAGAAATATTTCAAATCACATCCTTTGACCACAGGATACTGCAACAGCTGAAACTATCAAGGATCTTCATAAGTATATTTGTTCAGTGCCGTCATAAATTTGTGCAGTTGCTGAATGAATAATTGTAACCTAAGGACTAATTCTATAGTTAATAAACAGGCTGATCCCTATGCTTCTCTCTTCTCTCTCTCTCTTTTTCTCTCCCTCTCCCCCCTATTAATTTTATTAGAATATTAATTTTATATCATTCTCATATTGATTTCACAATTTTAGTCTTTGAGTAAATCACAAATGTTTATCTTTTGTCCAGCTAGTGGGATTTCTCTTTGTGACTCTTGCTGTGTTTGCTCATAGCTGCCTTTCTGACAACTCCGTGTATGCTTTAAATATTTTCTGTGCTCATTGAGAAAGTCTGCTGTGAAGTTTGGAAATACGGAGCATGTTGTAAGTCATATGAAGGGGGAGGGGGTTCTTTTATTTGTTTCAGATAATTAATTAATTAATTTTAATGCCAACTGACTTTTCTTGTTAAAAAGGAATAACTTTTCATAAAACTTTGTATAGAAGCTAGCTGCAGGTAGTGCTTTTGCTTATTTTTGCTAAGCAAGACAATCTCTAAAACAGTGGTCACCAACCAGTGGTCTGGGGACCACTGGTGGTCCCTGGGAAAATTTTGGTGGTCCGTGGAGAAATTTTTGTATTTTTGCATTTTTTA